>JANHAO010012923.1:0-16106 GCA_026873985.1 Saraca asoca | reverse complement strand
CAACCAACCTTTTGGTTATTTAAATGTGATTTTTGAATTAACTAAGTATTCTTTTATTATAGAATAAGTGTTAGGTGAGTGATAAAGACTTATGGAAATCCTAATAGTTAAAATACCAATAGGCACTAGGTAAGAGCTATAGGTACTTTAGGATGTAGCTAAGCTAGCTTGTGAAAAATTGAGTGGTTGACATAATCATTTTGGGGGTTATGAATAGTTGCTATTTGGAAGAGTGAAAAGTAATGCTTTGAACTTTAGTGTAAGCTTTCAACTTGTTTCTTGTTAGTTTTTAATTAAAATAGAATGATAAATATGAGTTTCCTATCATTAGGTCCTTTAGCCTTTGGAACCCTGGATTGGCAACTTCACTCTTGGAACTGGATGGAGGAGTGGAAGACCTTCGAAATGTCAAGCTGGAAAGCTCTAAAACTAAACTTAGAGTTTGTGAGTGGATGATTCACCCTTTTCTCTATGTGTGTATATGTTATATAAAACATTGTTTCATCTATTGATTTGATTTGAACATTTCATTATGCTTTATTTATAAAGTTACTAATGGTTTTTAGTTGAGCACTTGATTCTGGAATAAAATTTCTATTTTGAATTTAAGGACCTATGAATATTTATAAGATATATTAGATGTGGTGCACTTGTTTATAAGTTACTATTGGAACCTTGCTTGGGTATGACAACTGAATGTTTTAAATATTAGATCATTTAACTCTATAACTTTGAGTGAATTGAAACCATATTGCATACTTGTATGAGGAAGGTTTGACATGTATTAGAAACATTGATTTTTTGAAATGTGAGTTGTTGATGCACTAAAAAAAAAACCCTAAAATAGCAACGGCTATGCACTATGTATAGCGATGGTTTGAATCGTTGCAATATACAATGGTAGCGATTATGAGAACCGCCAGAAAACATGCTGTTAGGTAGACATTTGTAGTTGTTATAATTAACCACTAGAAAAATTGAATTTAGCAGCGGTTAACCACATATATTTTTAACTAAAAATTTGAAAATAAAATGGCAGGGTTCTTTAACCACCACTATTAATTTTTAAAAATTTACAATTTAAGTTGGCAGTTGTTACATATGGAAATTGGTTTCGACCAAAAGAGCTTGTGAGAAGCTCGAGACCAACGAGAGGACTAGCTCGAAGCACATCTAGAATCATTCTGCCATTAGGCTGCATAGTGTGCGACCTCGTCAGGCCGAGCGCGTGCATGAAGAAGTGAGCTCGACCTCCCTATTCCCTTAGTCAGGAAAGTGACTTGGTTAACAAAGCATAACCTGCGACCTGAAGGCTCACCGGGCAGAAGACTAAGTCATGTCTTGCCCCAACGGTTGAATGAGGCCCGCCTATAGAAGATAATCTGTAGTAGCCAAAAAAGGTATTTAGTCTGTGTATTCTATCTTGTACATTAAATGCTAATGTAATAGATTTATTGCATATGTAATTATCATTGTAACCTCCTTTCCTTTATAAATATGAGGGAGGAGCCTTTTGAAAAGAGGAAACACAGGCAGAAACTCTGCTAAAGCAGAAGAACTTGAGTGCTATAACTTTGTATCTGCATTACTTCAATAACACGCGACAGTGGATGTAGGATCTAGTGATATCTGGATTTGGCTGAACCATATTAAATCTTATGCCTCCTTCTCTGCTCTTCCCTTCTTTTTCTTTGATTATTTTTCTATTCTACTATATTTGAATTGGTTAGAGGTCAGAGATCCTAAAGAATCCCCCCGTTAGCCAGAGTTTGGATCATTACCAAAATCTGACGTCAATATTTTGGCGCTGTCTATTGGGATCTCACCTATTCTGGTTCATTCTTACTGCAATGGCCAAAGGAAAAGCCACCAGAGCCTTGAATGTGCAACCCCATCCTCCGGATGGTCATGTTTCAACAACAGACTCGTTAACTGCTCCTATCATCAGAGCAGCTACTAGTATTCCTCTAGCCAGTTTAGTACAATCAGTCCCCGTTGCCAATGGCACCGACCGACCATAGACCTGGCTTCAACACCAAGAGAAACTTGAATACATGATAGGAGAGTTAGCTAAAATAATCACAATGCTGGTGCAAGCATAAGTCCAGAACATGCAAGGGTGGGCTAAAGCCACCGTACCCGAGGTTGAACATTTTGGTAAGGCCAACCAGGAGTAGACTTCGCATCGCCATCCATATGCCCGGAACGGTGAACCAAACCACCAAGTCTTTAGCCAAAGACTGGGGGGCTTGGATGTTTTGGTGGAAGACCTCCTTCAAAGGGTTAGGCATTTGGAGGAGCATTCTCAGAGTCAGAATGACCAAGGTTGCTTTGGGGAGTAAACCCCTTTCTCTAGAGAGATCAAGGAGGAACCCCTTCCGTGCAACCTTAAAGTTCCAACCATTCCACTGTATGATGGAGACAGTGACCTGCGTAACCATCTGGACTTGTTCAACATCCAGATGGATCTACAAGCCTATAACTCCTTGATCATATGTCGTGTCTTTCCCGCTACCTTAGGTGAAGTTCCCTGAATGTAGTTCAGGAGTCTCCTAGCTCACAGCATAAGCAGTTGGGAAGATTATCAAGAAAAGTCTTTTGATCAATACTGAGCATTGCAAAAGCAACTCGCACCCCCATGCCACCTCGCTACGATTTTCCAGGGCAAGCAGGAAGCGCTAAAAAATTATATTACTCGCTTTAGGCATAAAGTCAATAATGTTGAGAAGCCATCAGATGAGGCTATTTTGGCTACCATCTCAGTGGGACTCCGCAGGTATGGAAAGCTGTTCAAGAGCTTGTACAAGTCTCCAGTTGGCAACTTGGGTGAGTTTTATGAGTGGGCCACGAAACAAGTCAGGTGGGACGAGACTTTCGGCTCACAGAGAACTGAAACAAGTAGTTCAGGTCTGAATAGGAAAAGAAATAACTGTGGGAATGGAAATGACAACCTCGAGTGCCAGCTTGCTAAAAAGAGCAAGGATGAATGACCCTTACTCGAAGTTCACCATAGCACTGACAGCATCTTGTCAGACACTCAGGACAAGATCTTCATAATGGAAAGGGACAAGGAGGACTTCGAAAAGCCTCCACCCTTGAAGACTCCCGGCAAGTCCAAACTCAATTGGAGAAAATTCTGTGCATATCACAATGAGTTTGGGCACGTCACTTCAGAGTGTTGGGTGCTGAGAGATGCTATCGAGGATCTCATCAAAAGATGTCGTTTGCATGATTATGTTGTTCAGCCCTCTAGGCAACAACATGGATCATCCCAACGGGACACCGAGTAAGAGCAATCTCCTACTATCAAGATGATATTTTAAACTCTTGTACTTATTTGTAAATTGTATAAACATTTTGAATACAACTACTGATATTAAGTTTTCTTCTAACAGGTGAATTGCCTATCTGGCACCCTTTTATTTAGGCATAAGATCGCCCCGACCATAAGATCAGTCACACTTTTATTTGGGCACAAGATCGCCTCGATCACAAGATTGGTCACCCTTTTATTTGGGCACAAGATCGCCCCGGCCACAAGATTGGCCACCCTTTTATTTAGGCACAAGATCTCCCTGACCACAAGATCGGTCTCCCCTTTTATTTGGCCATGGGATTGGCCCGAGCATAAGATCGCTCACTTGTCAAATTCACAGCTCTCATGCGAACTCAATTAAGTCATAGCTGTCATGCACACTTATCTATTTGGCCACAGGATTGGCCTGAGCACGAGATCGCTCACTTGTTAAATTCACAACTCTCATGTGAACTCAATTAAGTTGTAGCTCTCATGCATACTTATCTATTTGGCTATGAGATAGGCCCAAGCACGAGATCGCTCATTTGTCAAATTCGCAGCTCTTATGCGAACTCAATTAAGTCGCAGCTCTCATGCCTCTTATCTATTTGGCCATGGGATCGGCCCGAGTACGAGATCGCTCGCTTGTCAAATTGCAGCTCTCATGTAAACTCAATTAAGTCATAGCTCTCATGCGCACTTATCTATTTGGCCATGAGATCGGCTTGAGCACAAGATTGCTCACTCATTAATTTCATAGCTCCCATGCGAACTTACTTTATTATCTAACGATTTTGCACTAATATGTTTATTCATTTGGCCACAGGATCGGCCCGAGTGCGATATCACTCCAATTCACAACTCATGCTATCTTCTGACTACGTGTAGGTCACATAGATGGTTCAAATCGAAGCATTTGCAAAAGAAAATAAAAATGAGCAAAATTGTAGAAAAGAAATCTTATTCATCAAAAGACCTCAACGAGGTAGATTTACATCAGAAAGCTCTATATACAGACTAGGCAAAATACAAAGGAAAAAACTTATGACTAAGAAGAAGGATCAGCCACGAAGGGCTGTGCTTCAGTTTATTAGGGAACACATGCCGCAACTTTCTTCTTCCAATGCATAATTAGTAGCAGTGTTACATCCCTTCATCTTTGACCACCTGCTCCTCCTGAAAGAAGCTAATCAGGAAGCCTTGGGAGCTTAGCCGGCCGAATAAATGCCTCACAGTGGGACAGAGAGGACGCATTCTGGGATCCATATGATATCCTTCCATGTTACTGAGGAAGATGAATCCTCCAAGTTATCTATACAGAAAATCATACATGCCCTTGAGGAAGGCTAGGATGCCAAAAAAGGTGGGGGTTTATCGGAAGACTCCATAGTTTGCTCAAGCACAAAACTAAAAGGGATTGTCTCTCCCTTATATAGGGCTAGGGCTGTCTTTATCGAAAGATCTGGAACCATTTCCCCAACCGTCTTCATTAATAAGCCTCGAAAAAGGCTAAGTTGATTTAGCAATAGTCACTGGTCAAGTGCTACCAGAAGCACGGCTTGGAATAGATGAAACGACAATCTCGGGAAAAGACTTTGACTAATTGGGAACTAAAGAGTTTCAACTCCTAGCCCACTAAGCGAGCTAAGAGTTGGGGGGCTTATGTTATATATGAAAATTGGTTCAGATCAAAAGAGCTCATGAGAAGCCCAAGACAAACGAGAGGACCAGCTTGAAGCATGTCCAGAATCATTCTGCCATCAGGCTGCATAGTGTGCGACCTCGTCAGGCTGAGCTCATGCACGAAGAAGTAAGCTCGACCTCCTTATTCCCTAGGTTAGGAAAGTGACCTGGTTAACAAAGCATAACCTGTGACCTAAAGGCTCACTAGATAGAAGATTAAGTCATGTCTTACCCCAATGGTCCAATGGGGCTCGCCTGTAGAAGACAATCTATAGTAGCCGAAAAAGGAGATTTAGTCTGTGTATTCTATCTTGTACATTAAATGCTGATGTAATAGATTTACTGCATATGTAATTATTATTGTAACCTACTTTCCTCTATAAATATGATGGAGGAGCCTTTTGTAAAAGAGGAAACACAGGTAGAAACTCTGTTAAAGCAGAAGAACTTGAGTACTATAACTTTGTATCTGCATTACTTCAATAACACGCAATCGTGGATGTATGGTCCGGTGATATCCGGATTTGGCCGAACCACGTTAAACCTTATGCCTCCTTCTCTGCTCTTCCCTTTTTCTTCTTTGATTATTTTTCTGTTCTACTATATTTGAATCGGTTAGAGATCAGACATCCCAAAGAATCCCCTCGTTAGTTGGAGTTTAGATCATTACCAGAATCTGAAGTCAACAATGATGATTATTTAATTGCCACTATTATTTTTTAAAATTTTTTGCTAAAATTTCAGCTAGTTACGTAACCACAACTATTATTTTTAAAAAAATTTTACTGAAATTTTCGGTGGTTGTGTAACTGCTGCTAAATTTTTTTAATATATTTTTTTAAAATTTCAAGCTATTCATTTTGTTCATTTTATTAATTAATGACACTAATTTTCCCTATAATATAAAAATGCAAACCCATGGTATAATAAAAATGGCATTCATTCAATGGTAACTTGTCTTATATTACAAATGAAAGAAAATAAAATATTCAAATATATAACCAAAAGCTATAACATTAATTAATTTTTACATTCCAGTCACAAACTGTGTAAAATAAAAAATATAGTAGAATCTAAAAAGACTAGGCATGATCAGTATCATTTTTGTCTTGATTACTCTATCTGGAAGATCTTCTTGCATCTAAGTGTGAAAATTGATAAATTACATAGTTTTATGCAAATATGGAAAAAAATAACTTAGTTGTCACAATCATATAGCATAGTTGCCATTTACAAGAAATGTACAAAATTCAATAGAATATGTGATAAACAAACAGAAACTATAAACATACAAACAAATAAAAGATATCAACAATCTTAAAAAGATTTCATATGACAAAGTTGTATCTGTTGGTCAGCAGGTAGATGACTAGACAAATAAGGTGGAATGTAGCCGCCTATCATTTTAATGTAGTCCATAATGGCATGCACTTGCGCCTATATTTTAGCCAACTCTTGCTCAATATAGTGGACCTTATCCCCATTTTCATATAGCTTTGATTTAAGCCTGTCAAATTCTTCTTGATTCATATGATAGGTGCTAGATGAACAACTAGAGTGTATGCCACCTACTCTTTGAGAACTATCTCAAACACACTTGTGGGACAAACACCCATGCCTAGTCCTTGAACATGACTAGGGTGCTCCTTCCCAAACACTTGCCCAAAAGCATTATCCAAAAACATTATTGAAAGTTGTGTTTGGTCCACTTGGCTTAAGGTTTCATGCAATTTTTCCTAAGTAAACAACAAAACATAGGTTACAATATCAATTAATTTCTATTATGAAAGTAATAAAGTTTTCAACAAATCCTCACCCCTATGCTCCTTGCCTCAATGTTCACATACGGCCATCTCTTTTCCTATGGACAATATCCCACAACTCTGAACATTGTTTCTCTTTCTCCAGTCATTTAACCAAGGAAAAAAATGTTATTTCATAAGCGAATCTTAATTATATTCACTCAAATTAGATGGCTATACTACCATTTCATCCCTTTTTTGTGCAAATGTTTTAGACCCTATAGTGTAAGGGATGGTCTACTTGCTTCTATTTCATGCATTCTACTTGCACATTCCTGCATAAAAAGACTCAATTACTCATTCAATCGTTGGTATAGGTGTAGTTAAATTCCATAATTTTTATATACTAGAATTAAATAAACTACTAACTTTGTGTTTTTATTTATCTTGGATCAGGACCAAGCCTCTCCATTGCTCCCTTGTAATGCTCTTGATGAGATTTTGTTCAATATTTTGCTCCAAAGTCAAGTTGGGGTCATAATGCTTGTTGTATAAGGCTGCTTTAAAATCTCTCCATCACTTTTTAATTACTTGATTAGTGAGCCACTTGGCCATTTCGTTATTTTCAAATTGAAAATATGGTTGTAACAAAAAAATTCATTAGTATTAGAATGAAATATGAATTATAAATTCCAAAGCATTTCTATTACATACCATCACCAATCTATTGAATATATCATCTTTAATTAAGTTTGGTATGTGTGGCTAGGATTCGTAATATATGGCATATTTGGTCTTACCAAATGACCCATTGTGCTGGAAAAAATACCTCATTCATCTCCTATGCGTCGACCAAGATTGTCTATTCCAATTATTACTTTTTCTCCATCCAAGCTCCAAACTTGATCGACCCTTAGCTTCTTCACTTTAATCACGCTATCCTTATCTATTGAAAGAAGTACAAAATATTAGTGCAATATTAATTAAAACACATAAGAAAATGATATATTATAGTTACCTATCACATTGCATTGCCATCCACTTTTAGGCCTACTCTTCCTAGCACCAGGAGCATCATCTTGCTCATTATTCATCTCACCACTAGCATGAGCATCATGTAGCTCATCATCTATCTCATCACCCGTATGAGCATTAGGCTGTGTGTCTTGGATAGGTAGAGTGAGCTATATAGGTTGTGCATATGTGGATTATGTAGGTTTCGTGAGATGCCTAGGTTGGGTGGGCTGAATGGGCTATAAATGTGTGGACTGTGTGGGTCCTATAGAGTATGTAGGCTGAGTGAGCTTAAACTGTGTGGATTGTGTGGATCCTATGGAGTATGTAGGCTGAGTGAGCTTGGACTGTGTGGACTATGTGGGTCATGTGGAGTGTCTAGGCTGGGTAGGCTAATTGGGTTGTGAAGGTTAGGTGGGATGTGTAGGGGTGGTCCATCTATAATGGGCTGTGGAGGAGATGGGTGGGCACGTAAATCCTAAAAGTAATGCTCTGATATATCTAGTTAAAATCAACAAAACCAAGGGTTAAACTTTGGATTTTAGTTCAAACCTCATATTTCAAACCACACAGAAGTAACTAGATACTCAAACCAGAACAAATCACATGAACAATAGTAGGATACCAAATGAAACCTATATACAAATTGATAAAAGTAGGGCATTGTAATCATAGAATCATACTCTTAATTCCTTACCACAAACAATAGACATCTTCTTAAAGAAAAATCTTCTAGATATGACCCAGCTGATAATTTTCACATCTAAAATTTACCTTGCTCTAGCTGAAGAAAAGTCTTCCAAATATGACCCATCCTGTAGTTTGGCTATGAATCCTAACTTTTATTTTATTTTTATTCGGGAGGGAAGGGGAGATGGGGTGGATTGGAATCAAACTTCTTACCATAGTCTAAAAAAGAAATTTTGAATAGAAATGTAAAAAAGAGAGATAGCTTATCGCTCAGTACTAGAGTAGTGAGTTATTGTTCGAGGTCGACGAGGGAAAGCGTAGGGGCTTGAGGGTATCACCAAAAGTAGAGGTCAGGGTGGAAAGAAAGAGTTTGAGGTACTGCTATACGCAAAGGGACTTTTAGTGTCAATGAATTTGGACTTTAACATAGCGACGGTTATCACTTACACTGCTATTAATATTAAAAAAGCCATAAAATATTAAGGTGGTTTTATTAATCGCCATTATCATTCTATAATAAACCACCGCTAAATAGCATGTTTTTTTGTAGTGATTCTTAGTTGTCTTTTATCAAGATATAATGAAATGTATTTATTGTTTATGAAAATGCCAAATGATGTACTAGTGATTGCAATTTTTTTTTTCTAAAAATGGGATCCTTGAGGAACTCCTTAGAAAACTCCCAAGTGCATTTATGAATAGAATTGAACTAAGAAGTGAAACTAGTGGAGGGATAAGGGGAATAACTATTGGAAGGATAAGATAAATGATGATGATTGATTACTGTTAGGCAAGGTTGTCTATAAGAACTCACCATTGGATCCTAAGGTATGTTGAAAATACACATTCTCAAAATATGAATAAACAAATCAAATTTTGACATGTGTTTGTTTATCACAAGCTTTTGGAAAGGAAAAATTTCAAATCCTTTATGGATTAATATAAATATTTACTTAATCAAGAGTGTAAGTTTCCAATGAGACTAAGCCTTGGTATTTCGTTGTGGTTTATAAACAATTTCTTGTATTTTTTCTATACATCTAATTTCCAAATTATATGCATTGTATCTTGGGAATTTTGTTAAACCAGGAAAAAGCAAGCTCTTACGTTACTAGGGAAAGGATTTGATTTACAAGAAATCCCGATATTTGAGTGGATATATATAAATGGATATACATTTAAAACTCCATGTGTATCGATATTTTGAGAATGTGTATTTTCAAGTATTATTAGTTTTTAGTAAATTATTCACTCACGAGGTTTCAAAACTCATCTGTCTTTTGTTTTGAACCTATTTTGTTTTTAAGGAAATAGAGTTGCCAACCTCCTTTCCACCTTCAAAATTAATCAAACCAGGATGGAGATAAAAGACAATGCTTGGAAATATTATATTGGTAGTTGTTAAATTTGTTGAGTCTGCATGTGCATGTGTATATGCTTGTTGTAAGATGTGTATGTGTTTTCTGTTGTAAATATAAGTTTTATTGAGGGCTAATGACCCTAGCAAATGTTCAAAAAATAGAGGACACTCTACCAAAATTTTGTTAAAATCTTTTCTTTAAATGAAATAGAATATCAAACTTTTTAAGCAGATTTTCAATTATTGTTTTTCTTAAAGTAATGAAAATTATGCATTATGAAAATATGTGTCAAGTTTGTAGGAATTCTCCATTGGGTGTCTTCCTAAGTTGGTTGCACCTTAAATTAGAGCGTGACAAATTTAGTATCAAAGCATGGTCTAGGGTCTATCTTGGTGCATGAGTCTATAATTGCCAATGTGGGATAGACATAATGCGGTTATGTTAGTGCCTAGGAACACAAACCCTAAACAAGGATATGTCTATACTATTTTCAAATGTGTAGTGATTCTCCATGATCTTTAACCCTTTGATTAATATGATACTTATTACTAGATCTTAACTATAGTTTTCTTCCATGGAAACTATACCCCTTAGAACCTAATTTATGTTCTCCATATGAGTGTTTAGATACAGAGGAGTTTGACAAAGCTTTATGTAAGCCTATAACTGTATCAGTTACAGTGACATCTATCTCAAGAATATGACCTTATCAAACTTCCCTTGTTAGTTATCATACATTTTGAACCTCAAAATTTCAAAAGTCGAGTAAATGACTTTAGAAAAATATGAATCATAAGCTAGCATGTGAATGATAAAATGAATTGAATAGGGTAAAGTGAGGGAGGGAGGGTTAATTAATAGCCTATGTATGCTAGTCCCTTTATTAAGAGCTTAGAATAGTAGTAGATTTATGCGATAAAGGATATTGTGGGACTTGTATCACTACATTTAGAGATCTTACCTCAGTTAAAATCATGACTCAATCTTCTTTTGCATCGAATCAAGCCCCCACTTTCATCATTGTTTTTGTTCTCCTTTGTTCCATTCCCCACTTTCTTGCGAACCTCTATCGACTATTGAGTTTGAATCTTGTAGTTCTCTCAAATTTAGATATCAAAGGTGGTGGCAGTAGTTGCATGCTTTGGTTTGGTGACATTATGGATATGAGAAAGCACACTTCTAATGGACAAGACATCTACATAAAATTGGTTGCTTCAAAGATAGGTACTCATACTTTTTTTTTTATATCCAATCTTCCCTTTTCTATTTATAAAAAATATGAAATATGATCCTTAAATTTACCTTTTACAATCACAAGTCATACTTGATGATGGGATCTTGAAAAAAGCTTTTGGGATGATTCTTGTTAACATTAGCCTTATGTATTGTGATTATGAGAAAATTACCCTTTATTTTTCATTTTAAATACACCTTTGCTTTGTGTTGAGCATCTAGTTTCAACTAAATTCCATATTGAATTTGTTTTCTAAAGTACCATTCTAATTATTTTCTTATCTTATTTTTTTACATCTTGGACTACACCAAATTGCATGTTTGTTGACTATTATCACTCTTAATCTATTATATCATATTAGAAATAACCAACACTATAATAAAAAGAAACTTGCAGGGATTGGGGTGGGTTTAACCATATCAATCATAGGGATAATGGTCCTTGGATTGGCCATCTGTATACTAAGGAAGAAACTCAAGAAGCTAGGTGAATTTAGATATTTAAACTTTAACCTTTTCATTTATTTTAGTATTGATATAAATTAAAACTTATATTTCAAGTATAAAACTAGTTAATAGGGAGGATAAGAGGAAGAAGGAAGAAGTTGATTTATTAACCATATCTAATGCCATTAATAACTCTTCTATTAGTAATAAATTAGGAGAAGGTGGATTTGGTCTAGTTCACAAGGGAAACTGGTCATGTCCCTCAAATGAATCCTTCTTCTTCACAATCAATTTTTAGTAATATTTCCAAATAATGATTCAAGGTTTACCAGAAAATGGGCAAGAGATTGGTATCAATTGGCTTTGTAAAAGTTCTAGACAAGAATCCAAAGAGTTAAAAAATGAACTAGTGTTAATTGCCAATCTTCAACACTGAAATCTTGTAAGGCTTCTTGGGTGTCACGTTCATGATGATGAAAGATTTCTGATCTATGAATTTATGCTTAATAGAAATATGGATTACTTAATTTTTATTATGAGTTTTTATCTTGCTTATTCTTAAACTCTTTATTTAGTTTCTTCCATATCATGAGGTCATAATGCTAACTTAAGAAAAGATTGACAAATCAAACCAGAAGTGATTTATTGAGTTAAATTAAAAGGATCCAAATTATTGATGGAATTGCTCGGGGACGACTAAAGATAATTCATAGAGATATCAAAACTAGCAATATTCTTCTTGATGATAACATGAACCCCAAAATATCAAACATTGGTTTAGTTAGACCATTTAAGGGGGATCAAATTAAGGCAAACATAGAGAGTAGTGGGAACATAGTAAGCATATTTAAACCTTATGTAATTACTATATTTTGCATCAAATTCATCTAAGTTTCTCATTGTTTTCTATCATCATGCAGTGGTTATATGCCTCATGAATATGCAATTTGTGGCATTTTCCCCCTGAAATGTGATATCTTTAGTTTTAGTTTTATTATATTAGAGATAGTAAGTGAAAGAAAGAATAGAGAAATCTTTAACCCATGCTATAATCTCAACCTTATTAGATATGTAAGACTATACAGTCATTAAGCTGACTTTGTGTCACTATTCTCTAGCACCATGTTCAATCGAACAATTATTTTTTGGCACACCCACCCTTTTTTCTTTTTACAATTGAACAATTCTTTTTTTTTGGTTATGCAGATTTATAGCACAAGTTGTTTTGTGTTTGGACTATCAGTATAGGCTATCCATAATGTTATACGTGGAATCTGGATCATCCTTAATGGGCTGGCAAATGGCCTGAGTGCGGCAAGGATTTAACTCATAGGATGCTTAGGGCGTTAAGTCTTCAAATCGCATTGCTAGCGACCTCCTTTGCTGGAGCTTGCCCTAGTAAGAACGAGCTTGACCTCGTCACTTCGAAGATAGCTGCTCTCCCAAATTGAAGGATCTAGCCAACTAGGCACGACCAACAGCCTGGGAGTTCGCTAAGCAGGAGACCAGCACATGTATTACCCAGCAGACATGTGGGGCCCACCTACAAAAGGCAATCTGTAGAAGCTAACTTATAGGATTTAGTCTGTCCATCCTACCTTGTACATTAAATACTTGATGTAATAGATTTATTACATGTAAATTACACTTGTAACCTCCTCTCCCCTATAAATATAAGGAAGGAGATGAACGTTAGAGGCTAAGGCTAGTATACTGATACTCTATAAAAATGCTTTTAGAACAATACATTACTGTGGACATAGGGTCTGGTTCTACCTGGATTTGGTCAAACCACATTAAAAAGCTTTGTGTCCTCTACTGCTCTTCCCCTTCTTCTTGCCTTCTTCATTCATTTTACTGTCTTAGAACCAGATCATAGTTTAAGATCCTGAAAAAATCACTCGTCGGCTGGAGTTTGGCCCAGAACCAAAATCCACCGTCAATACATAATTTGTTAGAAATTTGTAATTTGGACTGCCTATATTTTTATAATATTATTAAAATTTAATGTTAAAATAAATTATTATGCCCCTTTTGTGACATTATATATTAAGCTTTTATGAGTACTAAACCTAGATTATAGAATTGGGGTGGATCCTATGACAAGTAGGATCTTGGCCTAGATGTTATATTAAAATGATATGTCCTTAATCTACGTTAATAGTCATAGACAATTTTCTCCCATCAGAAAGTTGTGAAGTCTTCCTCAAAATTGAAAGGACCTAGGATTGTTAGAGGAGGGACTTTGTCCCAAATCAGCTTTGTGAAAAATATAGTGAATTCATGTAAGGTTTATTATTAGCTTTATCTTGTTTCTAATTTGCAATTCAAACATGTCATATTAATATAATTCTAGTTTATATTTACAAATCCATATTTCATTTTATCAATTGGTATTAAAGCTTGAAATTATGTAATATGGTTGTTTGAAATTGTGGATCATTGGTGGAACTTACTAATGTAGGATTATATGGTATTGATGATTTAGTGATGCTATGAGTTTAAAATTTTTATAGCCTCAAAATATTAGAATTCATGGACTAATGTTTTCTAATATCACCATATATTGAATTGTATTAATTGTGAATTTAGTGCCTGAATGTTCTTAGATTGAATCTATTGGCATGAACCTGAATAAGAATAGAACTCACTTATTAATTTGAGAAATAATTGTGATTTGGTGTTTTGATGATTTTACTTAGAACACCAAAGAAAAATTGCCTAGAATTTGAGTAATGGGGGCCGATGCTTTTACTTCAAATTGGAACACAATTTAATGAATTTTTTCCACATATCAATTTGAAGACTGATACAAACTTTTTCCCATAAGTGCTTTTTTAGGTACTAAAACATAATGCATTCAAACTTGAATTTTTTGGGCAATTTCTTACAAAATTTTTGAGAGCATTAACTTAGATTAATTCCTATAAATAAAACACATAAATCAATTGATGCTATACTGATTTGAATTTAAAAACCATTTTGGAGCCAAGGAATTGTGGCGTTTTTAATTTGATCAAAAGCTTTGGTTTTTCCTCAAAATAATGTGTGGGTAAGCAAGAAAAATAAATTTCTAATGTAATGATGCAAAAAGAAAAATTGCATGAATTGAAAATTCATAAAATTAAGTTAGGTCAAATTCAAATAAATAGACCCATTTACAGTCAAATAGGTAGGGAGGTTTCAAGGTTAAGGTTGTGACCAAAAAAAAAAAAAAGCCTTCACACAACATTAAACCCAAAACCATAGTTTTAAGAGCTTTCTACTTTGCTAACTAAGTTACACATCTTTCTTATGATTTTAATGCCATTTTCCTTATGAAAATACCCTGCAAGTCATTTTTTTGGTTTTTTTAGAATTAATTTTGAGATATTTAAAATTATTATATTAATTTTCCCATTTTATTAAGTGTTATTTGTAGGAGTTATTAATAGCTCATATTATGCCATTAAATTTTTTTTAATGCATACCCACCTATCGTGGGGCTAGTTACATAAAATTGTCAAAAAATAAAATTATTAAATCTATATCATATTAACAATTGAGGGTTTTTTGGCCGCTGTTTTTTTGGCCATTTTGCTACGTGTCAGTTACACAAAAGTTATTTTCCTGCCCAACAAAAATGCTACGTTTTGCTCTCCTAACCAATGTCGTGGTGTATTTTGGCCGGTGTTTTTTTGGCCATGTTGCTACGTGTCAGCTACAAAGAAGTCATTTTCCCTCCCATGACAAATGCTGCGTTTTGCTCTCCTGAGCTATGTGGTGGTGTAGCATTCATTTGTCTTCCTGTTTGCTTTTTCCATAAGCAGAGCTGTCAGTGTAGGCTAGGTATTGGTAAGTACATAGATAATGATGGTTGCATTAAAAGCATGCTGATTGCTTTCCTATGTTACATGTTTTGTTTTCTATAAACACTTTTGTTACACTACCTTCTTTGCTAAAGTTTCCTGGAGGCTTTTACAGGTGACAGTTGAAGTACTTCAATGTCTTCTTCTTGGTGCTATTTTGGTTGGTGATATTTAATGTGTTGGCTCATTTATTGTTGGTTGTGATTATTTATTTCTGATTAATAATGCTGTGGATATGCTGTGTGTATCTATTATTCTAGACAAAAAAAATATTCTACTATTCTAGAAAGCTAACATATATATAGTGTCGGCTTCCAATATCTGCTAGTCCGAGGTTAAATGAAAAATATTCTATTTTTCTGTAGAAACAAAACATTATACTATTTTGGAAAAGTAACATATTTATAGTTTCACCTTCAAATATCTGTGGAAGGAAAACATGCTACTATTTTGGAGAAGTTATGTATTATTTGGAGGTTAAACAAATAAAATTCTATTATTCTGTACAAAGAAAATATTATACTATTATGGGGAAGTTACATATATATATAGCTTCAACTTAAGATAGATCTTATTCTGGCGTTATAAAAAACACATTCTACTATTATGGACAAAGAAAACATTCTACTATTCTAGAGAAGTAACATATATATAGTTTTAGCTTTGATATGTCTTATTCTGAAGTTAGACAAAGAAGATTCTATTATTATGGAGAAAGAAAACATTCTACTATTTTGGAGAAGTTACATATATATACCTTGAAATACTTAGCTAGATTTGAGAGCTGCGA
>JANHAO010012922.1:0-16124 GCA_026873985.1 Saraca asoca | reverse complement strand
AAACTAAGGGAAAAGATAGACAAAAACTACAAGTTAATGACTAATTAAGAGGTAAAATCAAGTATTTTTATAGGTGCATTTTCTACTTATCACGTGTCGGGGTCATGTCCGTAATTTTAAAAAGTTCGGACACCCGTTCCCTATTTCGACACGGGTGTCAAGCTCGATTTCGGGGCCATGTCCATAATTTTAAAAAGTTCAAACATGCATTCCCTATTTCAACACACGTGTCAAGCTTGATTTTTAGTTTATTATTTGTTATACTCTGTTATTTAATATTATGAGTACTTATTTTCATATGAAAAAAATAATAATTATAATGTATATATATTTACAAATAAACACTATTTTTTAATATTTACAAATATACCCCTATATTTTTATTATTTACACATATCCACCACATGTCGGTGTCCTATATTTTTTGAAAATACCGTATCCCCGTATCCGTGTTTCCTGATGTCTGCGTATCAGTGCCTGTGCAACATAGCATATAACATCCTGTGGGTGGGTTTCAAAATACTCTTCTATGTAGGCCATAAACTTTCATACTTGCTTATAATGATATGGTGTATGGTACCTATTGACTCATGAGTTAGAAAAAAACTAATTAACTAATATAAATAAATAATGTTAACAAATTAAAAAAATAAATTAGAATTGTCAAAAATAAAGTTTATAATTAACCAATAAAAATAAATATAATTAAGAAATTAATCAGAACTACATACCCAGTCCTATATGGCATAATGGTCTCCCTAAGACCAAGTACGAGTACCCTGGGGATGTCAAAATAACAAGAGAGCATTTTTTGAAAAACCCTCTTTTGCCTTTTGTGGCAATTCTCATTTTATAGACAGTGATTTACATGCTTTACATAGAAAAGAGAGATTACAGGAAATATCCTAAAATCTAGACTCTAAACTACTAAAATAAATGATCTATACATTTACGAAAAACATGTAATAGTCCCTAGACTTTAGCTAGCATTAACATTATAATAGTCGCAACCAGCCCTAGACTTTAGCTGACAGAAATAAACATGTAAGAGTCCCTAGACTTTAGCTGACAGAAATAAACATATAACAGTCCCTAGACTTTAGCTGACATTAACAGGGGAGTGAAGGCATTTAGAGGTAGATGCTGCTTTTGAAGATGGAGGCACCATCTATAAAGGTGTTCCATCTATCTCTAGTAATAGGTCCTCTTGTTACTATAATTGCATCTGTGTCGATGCCTGTGTAGATGGTTCCATCTAGCTGGATGTTGGTCAAGGTTTAGGCATGAAAGTGTAGCTAAGAGGAACAACAACTAGGGGCTCTGGCTAGCAAGCATAGGAGAACTACTACTAAAGGAATCATGGAAGGAACCTCATCCCTATGACTATTGTCTTCTACCTCCTCGTCTAGAACTTCTGTAGCCTGTCACCTGCAAATATTCATATGTCACATAATTTAAAAATAATCATATAAATTAAAATATGAATAAAGTAATTTAGCACTTATATATACAAATAACAAATTAACATGTCATACATCGAATGGTAGTATTATTCATTAGATTCCTCTTTTTGCATCTTCTTCTTCATCATCTTTCATCTTCGTTAGCATGACCCTCTTATTCTATATCTATTAGCCTATCCACCTCCTTGTATTCACCATCTTCATCATCCAAGCTAACAATTGTGTCATCTGCTAGAATTAACTAAGGTACATTTGACATATGATCATCTTGATAAGTATGTTCTACTGTATCCTCAACCATTTCATGAGGCTTGGTCTTTATAACAACCCACCAACCTTGCTTATCTCTCTTTGTACATGGGTATGCTACATGATACACTTATGTTACTTCTTGTGCAACAATGAAGTGATCATACTTGGCATATCATCTTGTATATTTGATTTAAATTATGCTGTATTGGGTTGCAATCTCATACCATGACCTAACATAGAATCAAGCCACTCACAATAGAAAAGTACCACCTTTTGATTAGCTATCTTGGATACTCAAGCTATACAATTTCTTTAAGAATGTCATAGAAGTCATCTTCCCTTGTTGTGACATTCCCTATGCCCTTCACACATATTCACTCCCTTGGTGTGTGTGGAAATTATATCTATTGACAAAATACATTGGAAATGTTTTCACTTCCCTTTGAGGACCTAAGCTAAATCTAATAGATATTGATTGACCACACCATTGGAGGGATTGTGAACATGAGATTAACATAATTTCATATCAAAATTTCATCATACATCTATAAACAATGTCACATAGGAAAAGTAATTATTATTTATGCTTACAAAATAGCAAAACTGGGAAGCGAATTTAAAAACCACACTATAGGAAATAACAATTTAGGAAATTAGTACTCTAAAATTAATGAAATCAAAGTAAAAAAAAATGGAATGATTTATTGAGATAGCTACACAAACTTACTCTTTTAATGGCTCAACTTCTTTACAGTTTAAAAGTATGTGTATTATGACTGATCTCAATTCTTCATCATCTAAATGTTGCTCTTGGTAAAATTGATCAGAGCATTCCATAAGATTGAAGATGGAAAGAATAGTTTCATAGTTACATTATTGCCCCGATCATCATTCCTACCAACTTGTATAATTTGGCATTGCATATTAGGGTTGAAATAGTATTAATAAAACTAAACTATCTCCTCGGTCAAATAAGCTTCACAAATACTTCCTATAAGTCTAGCTCTATTGCCGACTTTCTTCTTTAACTTATTAAGAAATCTCTCAAATGGATATATCCATCGATATTGCATAGGGTCACTACCCTTGCTTCAAATGACAAATGAATGGGAAAATGCTCTACCGAATTGAAAAAAACTTGGTGGGAAGATCTGTTCAAGCTTACATATTATCAGGGAAATATTTTCTTCCATTTGGAGTAATTCCTCTTTTTGTAGAATCGTTTAGCACAATTCCCTAAACAATTGACTTAGCTTAATTATGGCTCTCCTTACATGATCTAGGAGTCTAGAAAAGGTAACAGGAAACAATCTTTCAATAAAAATATGACAGTTATGGCTTTTCATACCAAGTATCTTATCATTAGCTATATTGGTACACTTTTCTAATTTAGAGGCATAATCATCAAGCATCCTCAACTTCTTGACCCACTCATAGACTACCCTTCTTTACTCCAAGCACAAGGTGTAAGAAGCTTTAGGTTTATATATTTTTCCATTTATAGCTTCTTTAAGCTCCAACTCCTTTCTTCTGTAGTACTTTGGCAAATTTAACCTCACCTTAATATTATATTTAGTTTTCCCTTTAACATCCAAAGATGTTTTTTTCTATGCACACAACATTAAGATTGTGTCAAAGTAAGTTGGATTGCCAGTATGACAAGTTTTAGAATATGTTTCTCTTAGTTAAACTATGATCTATCCTATATCTTGGCATCCTGATTGGCCATGTTTCTATGAGTTTTGGAGTGGAACAAACCTAATCAAAACCTTGTTCACCAATTAATCTTGGAGGTGGTTTGGATCTCTCCACTCTATTTTTGATGACATTGTTCTTGTTTCTCCTATAAGGATGGTCATATGGTAGAAACTGTTTGTGACAATCAAACCATGACTATTTCCTCTTACACTTTAAGGTGAATGCTTTGGTGGATTTCATATACATCAAGCAAGTTAATTTTTCAGCCATTTGCAACTAGATAACATCCCATATCTAGGAAGATAATTGATGTTCCACATCAATATGGCCTTGATTTGAAAGTTTTGCTTCATTGAAATGTTATACTTTTAAACAGCATCACTCCACAAAATGAGTAACTCATCTGTCAATGGCTACATGAACACATCAATTTTAGACTTAGGATGATCAAAGTTAGGAACATATATGGAGTTATCATACACATATCCAAAAGCAAATTGTGAAAAGTGATTTTTACTAGTCAACATGAGTACAGTATAGCATTATGATTAAACAGTGTGAATCCATCAGAACACAACCCAAGTCTTACATTTTGAGGATTAGTTGCAAACTCTAGGTGCTTTTGGTCAAATTATTTCTAAGCTTCTCAATCTGAAGGATGACACAGAAAACCTGTCTTTCTTTGATTCTTATGATACCATCTCATATTAGAAGTCAACTTCATTGAAGCATACAACCTTTACAACTAAGGCATTAAGGGCAGATAATACATTCTCTTGAATGGAACTTTTTTGTTGTTTTGGCCTATCCTTCATTTCTTATACCTAGTCAAACCACAAATTCTATATTCTCTATCAAATCTAACTTCCTTATAGAACAACATGCACCCTTTCATACAATAGTCTATTTTCTAATATCCTAATCCAAACTTTTCCACTAATTTCCTTGTTCCATAAAAGTTAGGAGGAACAATGTTATTAGGCGCGTGTGTCTTTGTTATAAGTTGTATAATTTGATCAAAGGAATTCTGTGGTAAGTTGAAGTTAGAATTTTTGCTTAACATCCTTATTACTAATGGCAACTCTGAATAGTTAGTATAACCTATCTATAATGGCTAATGTATAGTTTCTAACATTTCATAGTATTTCTAGGCATTTCTATTTGGAGGGTCTTCTACATTGTGTACGTGAGTTGCAACATCCAACCAATTGACATATATTACTAGTAGAATTCAGCACTACGAAGCGGGCTGGCAAAGGCCCAAAAGGATCGGGTAAAGGATGAGTTTGCCAGGTCACGAGGTCACTGTGCAAAAGACCTTAGCTCGCTAAAGACTTGAGCTTGCTGGTCAAACGAGCTTGAGGTCACAAATCGGCAACAACCCTAACATACAGGCTCAAGCACGTTAGGATGCAACCTTACCCAATTAGAAGCTCATTGAAGTCGAGCATGAAGCTGACAAACAATTTGCACCGCCATTTTGCAAATACGCCAATCAGGTGCCACCCATAGAAAGTAACTTGCTGAAGCCAGTCTTTAGTACCCTAGGTAGTCTTGTACAATTAATATTTGATGTAATAGATATACAGTTAATTTAGTTCTATTTGTACCCCTCTATGCTTCTATAAATGGGGGGCTAGAGTCATTGTAAAAGGAAGAGACAATAGGATACTAGCAAAAACTCTGTTGGAAGCCATAACAAAGCTCTATAAACATTCCTTCATATTAATAAAAATATTTCTATGGACGTAGGGTCCGGTACTATCTAGATTTGGCCAAACCACGTTAACCTCTGCGTATTCCTCTTTTCTCCCCCTTTCTTCTGCTATTCAACAGCTTTCTACAGCTCAGACAACCGGGAAACAACTTGGGTCCCATAAGAACCCCCTTTCGTTGGCTGGATTTGGGTCTGACCAAAATCCATCGTTAACAACATCTAACACTATATTCTTATACATATTACTTGTATCATGCAAATCTCATATTACACCACTAGAAGATTTTTCCTTTTTTCTAGGTCTTTTCTCACCATGATCATTCTGCCACCAATAATCATATTTAAATCCAAACCTATACAAATCAACCTTAACTTTATTAGGAGATAATTTTTTTTTACATTTATATTTAGAACATGGACATTTTATCTGACCATCACGTATATAAATTGGCTGAATTTTTGCTAAATCAATAAATTCTTCCACCCCATTAAGAAAATCTGTCTTACATCCATTACGTCTTTAAAGAAATCTATCATACATCCACTTATAATGCTCTAGAATTTCTATATTCTGTTTATTGAGGTAAGTTGCAATAGGATAAAATCACTACATATTTATAGAAATATATAGGAGAAACTATTTATGGAATTTCCATATTTCATAAATAATTCAATTATTATATTTTCTCCTACTTAAAAAAATAAACAATAACTAAATCTATCTAGGGAATTAATAATTAATATTTACAGTATATTTACTAATTTTAAAAATTAATAAAATTAAAATATGTATAATTTCTAAAATAAAATATGTTTTAACTAAAAATATACGTAATTCTCAAAGTAATTTCAACAACATTGTTAATTATGTTATCTAACTATTTAATCCTATATAATTTAATTCAAAATGTTTATAATTCTTAAATATAATTCACCAATTATAATTAGTCAATCCTAATTCAAACATCTAAGAAAATACAACTAATAATTAAAAAATAACTCCTACAACATTAAAGATTATGAATAATTAATTAACTAATAATTAAAAATATATATTAACCTCAATGTCCAAGCAAGATAAGTAAAAAAAAAATGGTACAGAAATTGAAGTCTAAAACTACAAAAAGCAAAATAAGATAAATTAATTAACTCATAAAACATGTAATAATTAAATAAAAATAATTAGTAAAAATTTGAAATAAAGTAGTTAGAATAATTTAATCATTTTAGATTTGTGAAAAATACCTTAAAATCTCAAGAATCAAGTTAGGAAAGTAAGAAACAGCTTTGATGTGGCATATGAAGTAGAAAAAAATCAAGAATGAGTGATAGATTGCATGCTTGAGCGCTATTAAAATTTTTCAAATTTTTTACAAATTTTTTCATTGGAACTCGGTATTATAGTTATTTTTGTCAGAAAATCTATCAAAAATAGCAAGTAATTTTTTTTAAAAAAAATTTGTGTTTGATTTTCAATAGATTTTATTTTTCAATAGATTTTTTGATATATTTTTGACAAATTTTTCAACAAATTTCTGTCATCGATAACCAACAATCTTTTCATTATCGATTGATTTTTTGATGAATTTCTAACAAAAAAATTTATTAGAAATTTCTATTGAAAATCATGTTATTTTTTTTATAGTAGATTGAAATAAAATTCGAAAGAAAATATTTTTTTTGGTGCATGAAGAGGAAAAAAAAACAATAAAGAATAGTAATCAAAGTAAATGTGGACCCGACAATCTGAATGGTATCCAAAATAATTTTTTTTATTAAGATAATTTCGTGAAAAATTCAATATCTTAGGAGATTAAGTGTTTTTATTGAGATTTATATTTTTTTTATTTAACTCATTTATTTGGAGATTTGAAAAAAGACAATTCAATAATGAAAACATTCAATCTCTTAAAAATTTGAACTTTTGTAGAATTACCTTTTTTTTTTTGGTGTATTTTACACCTCCCCTAATAAAATAATGAATCTTATAAAGTAGTTTAATTATAAATATGAGAGGATATGAATAGTGAGTGATAAATATGAATATAATATTACTCTACAAATACATCTAATAACAACCTTAGAAATTTTTTTTTTTTGTTTTAGTTGAATGGATTCAATAAAGAAAGTAAATGTGAATGAAAAAAATTAAATAAATAAAATAATTAGAGCGAGTTCTATTGAAAATTGAAATTAATCTTCACACTGTACACTTCTTTCAGTTCAGTTTTGGCGCAACTCATATTTTGGATGATTTAGCATTCTTCATTAAATACTAAATAGATATGACCAAAAAATTAATTGTTAAATAGATATTAATATAGTGATATGAAAATGAAAAGATGATAATTGGATATTACATGGAAAGTTGATAAGCCATTAGCTAATTCAAATTTTTAATAATTATTAATCTGGAAAATTGGGAAAGTAATATTTTAAAGATGGATAGCTTTGCATCATCGTATACGAGGATTAAACTTGCAAGGTATTGATTGGTACATTAACTTTAACTATTGTATTTTATCTCATTCTTCACATCTATAGCATCCTCTTTCCCCATTTTACTTATATCATATAGCCATGCAAAAATTCCATACAAAATTGAATTAGATCTAATTTATTAGGACATATAGAATAAATAAAATATAAATTGATGATAATAACATAAAATAATTACTTACCTTGAGAAGGTTGTGAATTTATTAAGTTTAATATGTGGGAATCCTAATAGGTTCACTTCTCTCGATCCTTTGTAGTTTATGAGAGAATGTGTTTGCAAATCTTGATGGGAAAGTTGTAGGACTTGACCTAGGGTGAGAGTAGGGACTTAACTTGTATATCCTAAACCTGACTGGACTTAGCTAACCCATCACAGGAAAGCCTAGTTTCAAGGCTTACATATCTAGAAATCACTTATGTTGTAAGTGTCATTTTAAACCCCAAAATATTATCACTTTATAATAGACTAGTTTATAATATTAATTTGATATTTGTGTAATTTAGATTTTTATAAAATATTTTGAACTATGAAATTCCAAAGAAAAATTCTAATAAGCTCCTACTTGAACAATATAGTTTAGATCATAATTTAGAAAATTGTTCCCTGAATTATTATTTGTGGCCACATCAAGAAATCTCAAATTAATTATGACATAATTACAACTATAGATCTGAATTAAGATCATAAGTATTCAATGCAG
Source organism: Saraca asoca (assembly GCA_026873985.1). Classification (NCBI taxonomy): domain Eukaryota; kingdom Viridiplantae; phylum Streptophyta; class Magnoliopsida; order Fabales; family Fabaceae; genus Saraca; species Saraca asoca. The sequence goes on along the minus strand of JANHAO010012922.1, from coordinate 7,794 downwards.
AGCATCACATTCGATAGAGACACTAATATCATACATGTTTGAGTACCTACACCTCGATGACCATAAATATAATTTGAAATGTGAGTAACAAGATTTATATAGCAAAAAAAGTGATTATATGTAAATTTCCATGTAATGGTCCATGCATCTAACTAAGATGCTGAATGAGATTCAATAATCTCAACACAATAGTGAATAGGGATTTTATGTCTCTATCATCGTGCTATTACACAATGCGTGCAAATAATAATATATTATATAAATTTGGAAACATTATAATGTTTCATAATTCTTGAGATTAACAATAACACAAATTCATCATTTTAAGAAGAAACATGAAACTCTCACTAGCCCTGAACATTGAAAGGCTCAGATAAACCTATTCTAGTAACATGTTTGCAAAACAATCCAACCATTAAGCGTTTGGTCAATGGATCCATGAGCATGTGATCCGTGGCAATGTGTTCAATACATGTATGATGCTCATGTATCTTCTTTTTAACAAATTGATATTTAACATTAAAATACTCTGTATGGGTAAAACTTTTATTATTTTGAAGAAGCTCACTATCGCAACATTGTTGAAAAAAATGGCTAAGGGCCTAGAAATGTTCTGAACAACTTTGAATCTAGATATTAGATTCCGCAACCAAATAGCCTCATGAGTGGCTTCATAATACATGACATACTTTGCTTCCATAGTAGAGCTTGTTGTGATTAATTACTTGACACTTTTTCATAAAATAGCTCCCTCTACCATCATAATGATGTATCTAGATGTCAACTTCTTATCATCTGAATAGATAACCTATAAAATTAGAGTCAGAGTAACCTGGAATTACTAGATCACAAGATTTGTGATAGGTCAGCTTAAAACTCTTTGTACCTCACATTTACCTCATAACTTTCTTTGTAGCAATCCTGCGTCTCTAACTATGATCACTCAAGGATCTCCCAAGTACATCAATCACATATGTAATATCAGGAAGTGTAAATACTTAAGTATACATTAGGCTACCAACAATGGAAGCATATGAGACCATTTTCATATTTCATTTTTCTTCATCATTTTAAGGACACTAGGTGTTAAAAAGAATCTCACCCCTTTGAAAGGGCATAACACTTTGAGAGCACAAAGACATATTGAAACTTTTGAACACCTTTGCAATGTATGATTTTTGAGATAAACCAAGAAGAACCCAAGATTTGTCTTGGTGGATCTGTATGCCTAGCATGAAAGAGGCTTCACTAAGATCTTTCATATCAAAATATGTCAACAACATCTGTTTTGTCTCAATTAGAAGGCTCATATCATTACTTGTAAGAAGAATATCATGATCATACAAAACTAGAAGAAAAAATTTGTCCCATATCCATTTTAAAATAGATACATTGATCTACATCATTTGTCTTAAATAAAAAAGAAGTAACAATCTTATCAAACTTGAGATACCATTATCTAGATGCTTGCTTCAAACCATATATGGATCTTTTCAATTTACAGACCAAATATTCTTTACCCTTCTCTTGAAAATCATCTGATTGGTTCATGTAAATAGTCTATGACAAATCGCCATTTAAGAAGACCATCTTAACATTCATCTAGTGAAGGTCCAGATTGAAATGATCCACCAATGCAATAACAACACAAAATGAGTCTTTAGTTAAAATAGGTGTTAAAGTTTCTTTGTGATCAGCATGTAGCCTTTTGCCACCAATCTAGCCATATACCTCTCAATCTCCCATTTAGTATCCCCCTTTAGTCTTAAAGACCCACTTGCATCCAACAAGCTTGTAATCAATAGGTAATTCTAGGATATCTTACACATCATTTTGGTGCATTGAAAGCAATTCATCCTATATAGCTTTCATCCATTCTAAAGAATTAAGACTCAAAATGGCTTCTTGAAAATTGGTAGGATCATTGTCTTGTTGACATCAAACTTAAGCTCCTATAGGTAAACCAGATAGTCATTTATGATTATTGGTCTATGAGCCTTTTAGGATCTCCTCAAAGGTACTTCTTCATTTATAGGACTTGGTTCCCTTTGTCTATTAACAAAGCATACGGTTCTCTAGCTTGCACCATTGGTTCTACCATTTGTTGTACTAGATCAGCTTAGTATGTTTCAACTAGTAGAATAACAACTTGTTCCTCTTGAAGAGAGATGTCATATGGTTCTTCATTCCCACTGTCCAAATAGTCCTTAAAATAAATATCATGGTTTGACTCAATGACCTTGGTATTGTGTTTTGGACAGTAAAATCCACTATCTTTAGAGCTATTACAATATCCAATAAAGTAACCACTAATAGTCTTTGGATCAAGATTCTTTGTAAATAAATTATATGGCTTCACCTCAGCCTTGTAGCCTAAAACATAAAAAACCCTAATACTAGGATTTTTCCTAGTAACTCATATGGGGTTTTAGGCATAGGCTTACTAGAGACTTGTTTTAGAACATATGCAATAGTCTTTAAAGTGTCACCCCATAGAAAGTTTGGTAAAGTGGAATGTGCCAACATGTATATAACCATGTTCTTGAGCATGTGGTTCCTTTTTTTCTATAATTGCATTTTGTTTAGGTGTTCCAATCATAATGTAACTAGCCTCAACTCCATAATCTTAAAGATATTTTGCAATAGGACTAAGATTTCTACTAGTTTTATCATATCTATCATAGTGCTTACCACTTTTATCAGAATTGACACACTTAATTTTCTTTCCTACTTTAAGTTCAATCGTAGTCTTGAACATCTTAAAAGTATTCAAGGACTCTAAATTTTCAGTGAGTAATTCAACCCAACCAAATCTTAAATAGTCATCGATGAAATTATTGAAGTTCCTGTATCCACTTATAGCGCTTGGTGTAATTGATCCACTAACATTGGTGTGAATCAACTTCAGAATATCTTGTTTTTTAGTCCACTTTCCTTTTCTAAATTTAGCAAGAAGTTTTTCCTTGATGCAATATATGTGCGTGCCAACATCAGAGAAGTCTTAATCATGAAGAATTCCTTATTTATAAATCTTTTCATCCTTTCTTTGAAAATAAGACCCAAACGCTTATGCTAGAACAATGAATACCTCTTATCAATTCTACCTATTTCATTTCCAATCACAATATTTATAGAATCCACAAAAGTAGGGTCTAAATCAATCTTATATAAACCATGACACAAGCAACTAGAATTAATCTATTGATAGCAAAAAGTGGGAAGGGGGTAGAAGTCCCACATCAATGAGAAGTCGAATGACCTCGTGCCTTATAAGGCAGGGGAACACCCCCTTTCAACAAGCGAGGCACCTTTTCCTGAGTCAAACTCCAATGGGAACCTTGGGCCAGAGTCAAACTCCACTGGCAATGCCAGAAGGGAACCTTGGGGGACAAAATCGTGCGACCACGAGGTCAGTCAAAGCAGACAATACCTCGCATGAGCGAGCTTATTCCGACCATCATCATTTGGCATGCCCAGTGGGACTCCTTGTCTCCTCACTACTCACGAGCTCACCCGACTTGGGGGGCTTATATTGATAGCAAAAATTGGGAAGGGGGTAGAAGTTGCACATCAATGAGAAGTTGAATGACCTTGTGCCTTATAAGGTGGGGGAACACCCCCTTTCAACAAGTGAGGCACCTTTTCCCAAGGTGAACTCCAATGGGAACCTCGGGCTTGAGTTGAACTCCACTAGCAACGCCAAAAAGGAACCTCAGGGGACAAAATTATGTGACCACGAGATTGATTAAAGTAGACAATACCTCCCACGAGTGAGCTCATTTTGACCATCATCATTTAAAAATGTTGACATCTGATTTTGGCGATGATCCAAAGTCCAGCCAACAAAGGAGTTCTTCGGGATCCCTGACCTATACCTGGTTCTAGTGAAGTAGAATTAGCAAGATAAATGGAGAAGAAGGAAAAAGCAGGACTGAGGGGCATATGGTTTTAGCGTGGTTCGACCAAATCTGGATATCACCAGACCCTACGTCCACAGTGGTGTGATATTATATCTCAGTAATGTTACAAGGCTAAATTTCCATTTCGGTAGAGTTCTAGTATGTGTTTTACATGAAAGCTCCTTCCTCATATTTATAGAGGAGAAAGGGGTTACAATGGTAATTACATATGTAGTAAATCTATTACATCAGCATTTATTATACAAGATAGTGTATGTGAACCAAATCTTCTACTTTCGGCTGCTGTAGGCTACCTTCTATAGGCAGGACTCATCTATCCATTGGGGAGAGACATGACTTAATCTTCCATCAGGTCCCTCAGGTCATAGGCTATGCTCCACTAACCAGGTCGCTAGCTTGTTTGTGAGTAGTGGAGCTGAGGTCGAGCTTGCTCGATGACCTATGAGCTTAAACCATAGGGGTCGAAGTGTCTCGGGTTCATGGTGATTTGGTCATTTCCTTGGGCTGTTTCCTCCGTTGTCTTTGAGCTACCCGAGGGTCCATTTTAGGCCGAACTTATCACACAACAGGAGGCCCCTAACTGGCAGCTCATTCTACGGGTTGGGAGTTTGAGATTCTCTAACTTCTGAATCATTAGCCTTTTCCTGAGATTGCTGTTTTATTTGCACTTGGCCACGTTTCCTACAGCACATGTCTACCAGCCATTGCTGGGTCAACTTAGCCTTTCCCAAGGCCATTAATGACAATAGTTGGGAGAATGGTTCCAGACTCTTCGATAGAGACATCCCCGGCTCTATATAAGGTGGATACAATCCTGTTTTACTTCTTCATTCAAGCCATGGAGTTTCCTAATAAACCCCCACTATTTCTGGCATTTCAGCCCTCCCTGGAGGCATGTATGGTCTGCTGCATATTCAAATTGGAAGACTCATCTTCCCTAGTAACATGGAAAGATCTTATATGGATCTCAGATTATATCCTCTTGGCCCTGTCGTGAGGTAACTGCTCGGCCAACCAAGCTCCTGAGGCTTCTTGATATGCATTATTCAGGAGGTGCAGATGGTCGAGGGCGAAGGGATGCAACGCTGCCGTTGATTGTGCATTGGAAGAAGAAAGTTGTAACGTGCTGTCCCTGGCAAATTGGGATGCAGCCTTCCATGGCCAATCCTTCTTCTTAGTCATAGGTTTTTCCTTTGTATTTCACCTAGTTCTATATACAGAGCTCTTCGATTGTAAATCTTCCTCGCTGAGGTCTTTTAATGAATAAAACTTCTTTTCTACATCTCCTATTTGTTTTGTTTTCCTTTGCAAAGCCTTTGTTTAAATCGTCTATATGACCCGCTCTCAGCGTGAGTTGTGAACTGGAGTATTATCAAGCTCGAGCCGATCAAGTGAGCAATCTTGTGCTCGGGCCGATCTTGTGGCCAAATAAATGAGCGCGCATGAGAGCTGTGACTTATACTGAGCATGAGAGCTGCGAAACGAACAAATGAGCGATTTCATGCTCGAGCTGATCTCATTGCCAAATAAATGAGCACGCATGAGAGCTGTGACTTATACTGAGTTCACATGAGAGTTGCGAAGTGAACAAGTGATCGATCTTATGCTCGGGCTGATCTCGTGGCCAAATAATGAGCGCGTATGAGAGCTGTAACTTATACTGAGTTCGCATGAGAGTTGCGAAGCGAACAAGTGAGCGATCTTGTGCTCAAATAAAGGGTGGCCGATCTTATGGCCGGGGCGATCTTGTGCCTAAATAAAGGGTGGTTAATTTTATGGCGGGGGCGATCTTGTGCCTAAATAAAGGGTGGCCGATCTTGTGGTCAGGGCAATCTTGTGCCCAAATAAAGGGTGAACGATCTTGTGGTCGAGGCAATCTTGTGCCCAAATAAAGGGTGACCGATCTTATGGTCGGGGCGATCTTGTGCCCAAATAATCAAGTATTTTTTAGTGTCTCCATGCCTCAGTGAGCCCGCAGCTCAACTGGCAAAATGAGTTTTATTCTAAGCGTCTCCAATCCTCAGTGAGCCCACAGCTCAGTTGGCAAAGTGAGTTTTATTTTGAGCGTCTCCAGCCTCAGTGAGTCCGTAGCTCAATTGGCAAAGTGAGTTTTATTTTGAGCATCTTGACACCTCAGTGAGCCTACAACTCAACTGATAAAGTGTTTGTCAATTCTTTTCCGGAGTAAGCTCTGGGGGTCAAAACATTAGTCGACATGAAAAATAAAGTATTTCATAAGGTCCGTAAGATGCCAACTACACACAAACTGCGGATGTTGCTAGCACTGTCAAAAGAAAATTTTAATATCAGTAGTCATATTCAAACTATTGCCTGGAAGGCTATACAATGTAATCATGCAAGCGACCTCTTTTGATGAGGTCCTCGATAGCGTCTCACAATGCCCAACATTCCAAAGTGACATGCCCGAACTCATTGTGATATGCACAGAGCTTTCCCCGGCTGACTCTGGACTTGCCGAGAGTCTATAAGGGTGGAGGCTTTCCAAAGTCCTCCCTGTCCCTTTCCATTGTGAAAATCTTGTCTTGAGTGTTTGACAGGATGCTGTACATACTGTGGCGGGCTTGGAATATGGGGTGTTCATCCTTGTTCTTTTTGGGGAGCTGGCACTTGGCGAGCTGGCACTCGGGGTCACCATTTCCATTCCCATGACTATTTCTTTTCTTGCCCTGGATTGAGCTACTCGTTTTAGTTTTCTGCGAGCCAAAGGTCTCGTCCCACCTGACTTGTTTCATGGCTTGCTCATAGAATTCACCCAGGTCACTAACTGGGGATTTGTGTAGGCTCTTGAATAGTTTTCCATCCCTATGGAGTTTCGCCAAGATGGCAGCTAGAATAGCTTCATCCGAGGGCTTCTCAACATTGTTGACCTCATGCTTGAAGCGGGTAATATAATTTTTTAGTGCTTTCTGCTTACCCTGGAAGATTGTAGCAAGATGGCATAGGGATAGGAGTTGCTTCTTTAGTGTTCGGTACTAGTTTAGGAATTTCTCCTAACATTCTTACCAACTACCAATGCTGTGAGCTGGGAGGCTCTTGAACCACATTCGAGGGGCTTTGCCTAGAGTGGTAGGGAACACGCGACACTTGACTAAGGAGCTGTAGGTCTGCAGATCCATCTGGATGTTGAACAAGTCTAGATGGTTATGAGGGTCATTATCTCCATCATACAGCGAGATGACTGGAACTTTGAGTTTGCACGGGAGAGGCTTTTCCGTGATTTCTCTAGAGAAAGGGGTTCGCTCCTCAAAGTGACCTTGATCATTTTGAGCCTAAGGGTGCTCCTTCAAATACTTGACTCTTTGAAGGAGACCTTCCACCATGGAATCCTAGCCCCCCAGTCCTTAGCTAGGGACTCGGTGGTTTAGCTCACTATCTCGACCATGCAGATGGTGATGTGGGGTATACTCCTGGATAGCTTCATCGGAATGTTCAACCTCGGGTATAACAGTTTCAGCTCACACTTGCACATCTTGGGCCCATGTCTACACCAACAGTGTGATCGTTTTGGCCAGCTCTCCCATCACCTGCTTAAGTTTTTCCTAGCGTTGGAGCCAAGTTTGTGGTCCGTAGACATTATTAGTGGCAAAAATTGGTTGTATTGAGCTGGTTGGAGGGATACCAGTAGTGGCTCTGATGATGGGAGCAGTGGATGAGCCTGTTGTCAAGACATGATTGTTCAGAGTATGGCATTGCGCATTTAAGACTTTGGTGGCTCTTCCCTTGGCCATTGCAGTAGGAATGAACTAGAATAGGTGGGATCCCCATAGACGGTGCCAAAATGTTGAAGTCAGATTTTGGCGATGATCCAAAGTCCAGCCAACGGGGGAGTTCTTTGAGATCCCTGACCTATACC
>JANHAO010012921.1:0-16119 GCA_026873985.1 Saraca asoca | reverse complement strand
AACCCACAAAAAACTACTCTTTGTCGCCCTCTTCTCACCGGCAAGAAAGGCCGTATGATTTTTAACACCCCCCCCCCCCCCCCCCCCCCCCCCCAAAAAAAAAAAAAGGAGGTAGGATAGGTAGAACTAGAAAGTAGAAACCCATACATGACAAAAAATATATATAAAAAAAATACAAACAAACAACAGCAAGGGATAGTCGTTATTATTGGTGGCTTTTTTTTTTTTAATAGAAAGTAATTAGAAAAAAGGGTGTTACTCCAAAAAACAGAAGTGAAAACTCAGTACAGATAAAAAAGAATAATGCCAAATCCTAAAAACATATTGTAGGCCATTAATGCTTTATGATTAATTTACATGGAAAAACAAAGATTGTTTTCATATGAAAATTGTAGGTTATTCAACTTAAAGATGTTATATATTTCTTTGTAACGTGATTCCATTCTTTTTATGATGTAGTTCTCTGCGGAAATTTGACTTCCTAGGAGGCTTCGACAAGTCTCTGTAACAAAGTAAGGTTGAGATCTTCACTTTGCCTTATCCCTCGTATAGCCATGGCAATAGTTAGGAGAAATACTATACTCACTTCATTTTTAAAATCCCATAAAACCTTATTATTATTTATTATACATTGACATAATTTAGTTAATAATGGTTATACTTATTTATTAATCACACTTCTTTAATTACCTTTTTTATATAATAGAAATGATAAATAATTTAATATACACATAAAATTTTAGATTTAATTTTAAATTTAAAACATCAAATATTATTCCATCATTAAAGTAGCGGCTCAAGTGAACATCTTATTTCATCAACTCTATATTTATATCCAAAATTAAATACATTTATATTGAATACAGAAATATCTCACAGACAACCCGGGGCCAAGGCCAAATCAAATTGCACCCAATCCTCTTTCCGGGGTGGTCTTTGTATGATTACTGAAAGCTGTGGGTCCAAAGTTCAAACCAACCTCCCTAACTAGCCGTCATTTGCTTATCTGTTTGTTTCTCATGCTGATTGGTACAAGGATAGTATAATTAATTATAAATATAATTGATTATTAATGTTAATTTGTTACAAGGATGGCATAATTAATTATAATATATGATTATTAATAATAAATTTTAAATAATTGATTATATATAATTTATTTTTATTTAGATGATGTATAGAAAAATTACTTTTAGTATTAAATTATTGAGAAGTATAATAAAAGAAGAGAAAGAAAAAATGATTTTGTCTTTATTATTAGTACAAAGACAATGATAAAAAAATAAATATAATATATATACAAATATAAATATTTCTCTTTTTATGATTTTGATTAAAAAATATTTAAAATAATTTTTATGTAATTAAATTTATTATTTATGATTAATTATTAAAAGTATTAAAAGTATACTAACACTAGGTTCTATTTTTGAAGGCAACCCCCCTCTTCGGCTTCCTTGTCAATGGCATTCTACTTATATGATCTTTTTACAACAACAGCCCATCATTTTTAACCCCCACTCCTTCCATTTTTCTGTTCTTTGTCTCTTCCTTCACAAGTGAGAAAACTTTAGCTAAGCATTTGCCTATATATCACATCAAATTACGTTAATAAATACATTCACTAATTCTTTTAAAATTTAAAAAATTATAAATTTTGTATTTGATTTTTATTAAAATTTATTAGATGATTTTTTTTTATTGTGCTTTCTTATACATTGTTTTTCTATTTCTGGGCTTAATTTTGCAGTTATAGTTTCAATGAATTAATTTTGCATCTTAATTAGATTTTGAATTCTCTAAACCAAATAGATGCATCATACTAATGATCCTTGAGGATGGAAGGGAATATAATAAATGCAAAACTTGTCAGAACAATACTCTACCCTTTTGTTTCTGCAAATCACCGTATGATCCATTACATTAATTTAGTTTCAAATTTGAGAGGTAGAAACTAGAAATGTAAAATCGAGTTGGAACGGGCCCGGCCAGGTCCATACCCATGGGCATATCAGGCCCGTTGGAGTTGAAGCGCGTGAGAATGATAATAATAAAGGTGAAACGTGTGAGCAACTTGAGGTAGAAGTCAAAATGGGTGGGGCCTGTCTTTTAGATCCCAACATATTGATATTTAGCTTTGACTGTTCATCCAGGCTCGTTGGACCTCAGCTCCACCATAAATTTCTCTTAGCTTACGTGGTTGGCCCTCTTATTGGCTCGTGTTTTTCATGAGGAATATTCCTTCTTCATTCCCTCCAAACCATTTATATACATCATGAATTTTTATTTCATATTGAATTTATTTATCTCTTAATAAAATAAAAAAATTATTTACTTATGATATACAGAGAAAAATTTGTACATTCTTAAGAGATGATGAAATTCTTATGAGTATGAATTTTATCGAAAAAAAGAATGATTTTAAAATGTTTTAAAAATATATATGTAATGAAATATATTAGAATCTTGTTGATCTTTCACGTTGAAAAATGAAATATAATGTAGAAAGACTATTGTCTCCTTTCATTGGTCCCTTCTTACATTGTGCAAAATTTATTTCAACAATAATTGAGCATGCTTGTCTGCATAGTCAATTTCAAGAATTGACCTCTTTTCCCACAGTGGATGGTAATAAGAGGGAAGGCGTTAATACAAGATCAAGTAAACAAATTGTTGGCATGGCAAGTATCACTATAAATTAACCAAAAAATTAAAAAAAAAAAAACTTGATAATCGGTATTATCCTTAAAATAAAACAGTTCATGATACTTTCATAAATTTTATGTAAAAAAAACTACTCAAGTTAGTTCTTCACTAGACAATTGCTTTCTAGACAAAGTAAAAATCACTGCAAAATATCCTCAAACTGACTGTCTCTCTCTAAAAATAGCAACCACAAACAATCTCTTCAAAACTCTCTTTTTTGGTTGCCTCTGTGTCATTCTTCATCTCGTAATCCCACTATGTATATTGCAAGTACACTGTCAAAGTAAATCAATCTCTCTCTTATGATGTAGGAAACTTTTTACATTTCCTTTTCCCAGCAACTCAATGGCTTTTCCATTATATTCAGTATCTGAATTATGTCAATTTTTGCTTTCATTCACTGCTTCACCTGTTAAGCTCAAAGCGTATTGACCTCTTTCTCCACTGCTTCTTTACTCATTTATATCACGTGGGGATTCTGACATTTTTTTGTAGTTTCTCTACTGTCTGGTTTCCAAGGCTCTAGCTTCTCTCCGAATGCTTCTTGTTTCTTCAGGAGTGACAGTGCTTTTTTCTTTGGATTCTTGGTGCTTTCTCTCTGTTAGCTTCCTATTCAGTTGAAGCTGACCCAAATCAAACTGAATTATGGCTTCAGCAGCACTCATAAGATACTATTATTGCATCAATTGAAGTTTTTTTTTTTTTTTTTTCTCCTGCTTTCTGTGATTATTGTGCATGAAATGGACTCTTGGAGTTATGTTTCAGAAGAGAAGGATTTATTATTCTCCAACGGTACACTTTCGTATTCGAGAAGCAAAAATTCCAACTTGGATTGGGACTTGAAAACCCCATCTACTTTTGCTACCGACATGTCGGCCTCGGGACAACAAAACATCGAGAATCATGGTTTCCAGGAACTGGGTTTTCCAGAAATGTCCGGGAAACAGGTGTCGGAAGGAAAAATTATTAGTCCAGTTATGGCTGCCGGAGATGACTCCAATTCCAACCTCTCAATCTCTGTGGTTGAATTTGAATCTAAAGGTCGTGATTCACTGATTGATTTGAAGCTGGGACGATTAGCTGATCACAGAGATGGCCACGATTCATCATTTTCCAAAAATGCCCCCATCGTGTCTTCGTCTGTTCCGGCCAAGAGGATTCGACCTTCGAAGGTGCGGACTGCTTACTGCCAAGTTTGTGGCTGCAACAAGGATCTGAGCGCATCTAAAGACTACCACAAGAGGCACAGAGTTTGCGAGGTTCACTCCAAGACTGCCAAAGTTATAGTGAACGGTATTGAACAGAGATTTTGCCAGCAATGTAGTAGGTAAAGTCATTTTTCAAGCCTTCACCTTTTATTAGCTTTTAATTTTAAGGATGTGATGGTTTGAATTGCAAGCTGCAACCTTAACACCATTTCGTTGTGCTGGTTTTTACAATTGCAATTTATGTTAATTTTGCTCTTCTGCTTTTTATTTTTTCGTTGCTATTGTTGATGCACAACTACAATTGGTACTGTAACTGCAATATATAACCCCGATTATCACATGTAGCCAAACATATATTTACACATAAAAGGTAGTTTAGGCCTACCGAAAGCTTATGTCCTGTTCAGAACTATTTGAATTAGAACATGACTTGCTCTATAAGTGGGTATTTGTTATACGTTTTTGGTAAATAACTTTCCGAAAGATTTTCTCATCCTCATCCTCGTCCTCATCCTTACTTCTTCTCAGGATTTCTTCAGATCTGCATTTTTGGGGAAAGTGAGTCAGCTTCATATGAAAGTTTTGTAAAATACACAAGCATTAAGAGTCTTATTTTTCAATTTCTGAGACGTTGGAAATTATAAAAGTTGCTAATTGGTCTTTATTGAGTGGCAGTAAGGACATTACTTAAAATTGGAGTATATAAAAAATTTTCAAAAAACTATGCATGCATAAATTATGTTTCTTAATTGCTGACTTTTGCTCCATTACTCTTTGGTTCGGAAATTCTGCAATAGATAAGCTTAAAATAACAAGTTATGCTATATGCTTGTATTGCTTCTACCATGCTTTATGTATAGTGGTGGTGTAATTTTAAGCTATACCATGTTTCCAGGTTCCATCTGCTGGCTGAATTTGACGATGGCAAGCGCAGCTGTCGTAAACGCCTTGCAGGCCATAACGAGCGTAGAAGAAAGCCACAAATGGGTATTCTATCCAGAAAGTCCGGCAGGTTGCTGCAGCCTTTTAGTGGTAATAATATTAATTATCTTTTCTCAAATTAGATCTTTAGTTATCCTAATCTAAGTTGAAAAAAAAAATGCCAGATTGTATCAGTAATGTTTATTGATCTTAAGTTTTAAATTAATCCTGTGGTCCTTGCAGATAGCAGATTTCTGGGGACCATGCTTTCGACAACATCATCTTTTATTTGCGAAGACATATTCCCAAGTAAGGATCTGCTTTCTGAGAAATATGGAACAAATGATTGGTGGAGACCTACAAAGATGGAAGATGGTAGTCATCATTATAAGAATTTGTCTGGTCTTCCTGTAACAAACGGACATGTTCAATCAAGTTCAAGCTCTCCATTCCCTTCATATAACCCTCAAAAACAGGTCCCCTTTGTCCATGATAATGACCCTACAAACCCTGCAGCAAGAAGCTTGTTCTCTGACTACAATAATAGCCAGTACCCACCACCATTATTCCAAGACATCAACTTGGGAATTGAGGATTTGAATGTTTTCAACACAGCATCGACCTTTCAAGGATTGTCGGGAATTTTAGACTCCGGTTCTGGTCGTGCTCTCTCTCTTCTGTCATCTCAATCACAGAACTCGTCAAGCTATTCGTCAGGAGTTCCCATGGCGACTCGCCCCATTGTTGTTCCAGGCAGCCATTGCCATTACAGCTGTAATAGCCAGGTTTCTGAGATCACAGGAATAAGCTCACAAAGTTACGCAAGTGGGGTGTCAGAGAACTTTCCTATACTGATATCAGATAGTAATGATATTGGGAATTTTGAGATGACAGATGGGATTTTTCAAGGATGGGATTTTTTGAATACGAAGAATAGTCTTTCTTGCGGAGATGGCCGAACTGTTGACTTGCTTCAACTTTCGTCACAGCTCCAGCGAGTTGAGCATCATAGGCAGTCCTTGCAAGTGAAGCAAGAAAACGATTGCTCACCTCAGATTACTTAAGCATGTTTCGAAGAGGTATGTATGTGGTTCTTCTTGCTTCAATGCAGACTAAGGAGAAAAAAAAAATAGTATAATCCGAGAATTTGTTGATTTGTTTATATTTTGGCTGTGTTACGTAGATTTGAACAATGATTGCTTGTTTGATAAGGAAGAGGTAGAGTAACTGATATGCACGCAGAGATTGCTTTTCATTTTTCCAAGGTAAATTCAGATGTGTCCTCTCAATCACTGCAGAGAGTCAAGATTTTCACCATGCACTGATACAGGGAAGATGAAGTTTGAAGGCGTAGCGTATCTGCCATTTATTCTCCTTTGCTTCTCTTCTCTATGTAATTTCGAATGATTGGACTGAGGAAGTCTGTTTGTTGCATAAGTGTGCAAATCATGGTTGAAAATATATTTGCCTGTCTTATCAATGTAACACAAGATCTTCTCTGCATTCGCTTTAGCTGCTTAAATAATGAAACATGCTTATTGATCTGTTTGTTGACAAGTGGATTTCCATATCGGTTATTAGTATTAATTATTTTTTATAAAATTTTTGATAAAATTAGTTATTTATAGATACGAATATATTTATTATTTATTTAAGTATTTTATATTTTAATATATTATTTATCAAATTAATTTTTTTCATCATTAAAGTATATTATTTATTATATTTTTTTAGAAATAAATAATTATAATTTATTATATTTTCTTTTTATGTGAGTTTGGTTGGTATTTGCTAATAGTATTGATATAATTAATTGTATAGTCATAGATAAAGGCATATTTTTGCATATTAAATACAAATATACTGATAAAAAAATGTTTTGATTTTACACCAAATAAGAAAAATATCTGATTGCGTTAGTTAACTTAATAAGCCTGTTATTGCATTGTCTCTCAAAATTAGCAAAGTAATAAAACTATAATATTTTTGTTGAACAAGGTTGTTTGGGACAGCTTAAGCATGGTCAGCGTCCAATGATGCATGGATTTCAAACAGTTCTTGGGCATCCAACAACGGCACAAGGCTACGTGGGAACAAGAACAACAACACTGTCAGCTTCTTTGGATACAAAGGGAAACCAACCTAGTAATCTCTATGATAAGTCCAATGCTTGATTCAGAGATTGACCTTCTTGTCTTTGTGATTGAAATTATCGACATTTTCTAAGCAACAGACTGTCATCCTCTTCACAATTCGATCTTATTTTACGTAGTCTTCCTTAATTTTTGATAAAATTACAGTAAATTTTTATATTGTTTTTAAAATGAGTTTAAATTTGACGCAAATTAAATTATTTTAAATAATATATACTTCATTAAAATTTTAACTTGAGATAAAAGATCCTTATTTTTCTCACGCAGCTTTTATACCAGAGGATATATCTATGTTATATCGTTATATCTAAAGAAAGATGAGTATAACTTTCTTTAGGAATTACTATTTAATTCTTATTTTATTCTATAAAAATCTGGATTTCAATATATCAAATATAATACTTTTATAGTGCGATCTGAACTCTGAAGTTCCACTAATTGTCACTTTTAACTCGAAATATTTCCAATTTATTCTCTTTCCCTAATCTAAAGTAAATTATAGGAGCCCAATTCTCTATATAGCCACTGCTATGGATTTTTATTGTTATTCAAGATTAGATATTTGTATGAAAAGTTGAAAACTATGTACTAATTACCAAATCCACAATTTATGGCTGTTTTTTCGTTGACAATTCAATATCAATTATATCCTTCGTCAAAAGTTAGGCACCCAACCATTTTTGTTCGAAATTCAAACCGCGTGATCATTAGAGTAACGCCAGAAAGGGCAAAAAAAAAAAAGGGAAGAGAAACGTGGTAGGAAGAAGAACATTAAAGAACATATTACAATGAATAATTTCATAATCCAACTAAAATTTTAAATACTCAGAAAAAATTATAAATAGCCCAATAATAATCCCCCGATCCAACTCAAATTTTAACTACTCAGCAAAAAATGATAAATATAAAATGTAGTGCTCCAATCTGCATAAATTAAAAAAAAAAAAAAATAAAGGGCGCCTCAAATTTTATTATCTTAGGCACAAAATAAAACGACAAGTACAGCCATAACCTCATCTCTGCCCAGTAATATATCTTGTGGAAGATACTAATCTAGAACTAGTGATGATGTCAGTGTCTAAAAATTCATTTTGCAGGACCCTTGGGCAATTCTTCAGCTTTTCCCCCAGATGGGTTCAGTTCATCCCATGCTTCAATCCATGTAACCATGGCATCAGCAAGCTTGTTGAAATACTCGTCAATCTTACCAAGTTTTGCCTTCACTTGCTTCGACAGTTCAATGTAGCATTGCTGAACAGAAGTGCATTCCTTCGGAAGAGAAACAGATTGGAAAAATGGGATCAACTCTTCCTGCCAGTAGATACCCTTGTACTCCTTCTTCAGGTTCACAAAAGGGTTGCTAGCTTTGCTGTGATAGATATAGGGCAAGCCTGTCTTCACCCCCAATCCCAAATGATCACATATGACCTACACGACAAAAAGCAAGTCTAGTTAGTTCCAAACTTAATTTGATATTTCTAACAAAGGTTTTAAAATAAAAATTTGAAAAAGTAGGTTAGGTAATGCTAGTTGCCCAAGTTAGGCTTCACACCGTACACACATGGCACGCGGCACCACTAGTTTTAAATAGACGGTGCCTGTATTTGTAGGTTGAGGGAATAGTGAAGGATGAGTCATACAACTAGCATTTTTCCATTTGAAATACCTTGGTGCACCAGCCAGCCCACATATCATCGTAACGCCCAATGGGTTGGCCATCACCCATTAGTCCAAAGTACATTGCAGGACCAATCAACTCACGGTTGAATGCCAAATTCATACCACACATGGGAAAGAGGGTTCCCCTTGGAATTGTCATGACTGCATCTACATACCTAAGAGAGCAAAAGAGAAATAATGTAAATTACTTCAGGAAGCTAAGTACAATACAATGTTAACCAAGAGAAGAAATCACACTATCATATACAAAGGATCATACCTAGTGTTTCTTTCTAGAGGCTTGACAAGTTGAGTTGGGGCATCATAGTCGGGAATGTTAAGCCAGAGACCATGAGAAACAGCAGTTGGGACACCTTCACGTAGACTAAATGGATATCCTCGGACAAAATCTGCGCCATCTCTGTATGGGTCATAGAGAGTGTTGAAGAAAAATGGAGTGGATGGACACAGAAGATTCTGGATATGCTGCTGCAAAGCATTGATGTCTTTGCCAGATGGATCTTTGGCAACCTGCAAATCGTCATGATAATTTTCATTTCAGATTCAGATCTAACATTGCATTCCCTTATGTTCCAATAACAAATTAAGTGGCTGCAGCTATGATACAAGAACATGTGCTAGCAGATTTAGAGATAATGTAGTTATTCCTAACATTATAAATGGTTGGAAACAAATATGTATGAGGAACATACACAGGTCCTTGGCAATGCATTAATACCAAAAAAAAAAAAAAAAAGGAAAGTTCATTTAAAATATGTATACCACAGGTTATTACAAGAGAAGTTCATAGAAGGGAGATCCAAAGATGTAAACTACTATAGAAGAAAACAAGATCTGTGAATCTATGATAAAGCAACAACACAAATGGACGAATCCCGCACCCAAAAAAAAAAAAGTCAATAAACAAAAATGGATAGATCATACCGTGCCCAAAAAAAAAAAAATAGGAAAATTTGACAACTGGAATCAGATCTATAAATATGACCAAATAACAACAACAAATAATAAGAAATAAATAGGAATTCAATTTTACGTAATTGGGTCAACAAATATTCAACTTGTGAGACAAAACCATACAATATAACAAAATCCACACCCAGATCCGAAACTACAGCTACTCAAAAACCACAAACAGGCTAAAAAAATCCGGATAGAATCGGAAGCAAAAAATCGGAATTCTAATCGGAGGAAGCAGGAAAACAAAAAAGTAGAAACTTACAAAGCAATCGTCGTCAATAGTGTAGATATACTTCTTCTTCGAGACCATGTAACCGAAGCAACGACAAGCAGAGTCCTTGAAGGAAATGCAAGAGGCCTTAGGACCCAAGATCCGGTTGATGTCGTTACGGTTGTAGAGCTCGTAATCGAAGCCCTCTGGAACCTTAATGGTCTTGGAGGGATCACCATCCTGCACAATTATGATGTGGTATGGCTGGAAGAACGGCCTCCACATCTCGAGAAAATCGAGATTCCTGATCGTCGGAATCACGATGTCAAGCTCATCTTTGAGAAGAGGAGTGGGAGAGACCGCCGATGCAGACATTGTTGAGCGAGATCGAACTAGATCAGAGGTCGCAGGAGAAGAGAGAGAGTAACAGAATTGGAGCTTCGGATGAACTGTACCGAGTGGAGGTTTGTGGGGGGTTTTGTATTTAAACGGGGAACCCGTGTTGCTGGCACGTGCCGATGAAAAAGTATGTGTGAGGTATCCTTTTTATTTCTCTTTTGACTTTTAGTCCTATTTTCAATTTGATTCAATACCCAATTTGACAATTTATCTCAGAAAGTTTGAGAAAAAAATTTGAAAGAGGATGGAGTTAATAAATTTGAATTCTTCCATTTTTTTTAAAAGAAATTTGATTTGGTAATTTTAGTAGTATTTTAGATAAATATAAAATTTTTTAGAATTTATATACAAAATATTATATCCCTTAAAAAATAAAATTAAGTGATACATTTTCTCTCCATATATGAGCAAAATGAGACTTCTATTTTACTCAAATTGAAACAATGTGAACTAAGATTAATTCGATGAAAAAGTGCCAATAAATCATATAAAAAATAACGAAGCTGAGAAATCAAGGGGATCCACGTAGACTGAATTAGGCAACAAGAGTGGAGTTGGGAATATAAAGAAAGGGCAAAAGGGGGGAGTTGGTCTGAATTGTATTTGTGCGACTCCTTCAAAGTTGCAGCTTCGAAGATTCAAAGTCACCGGCGGTTTGAATTGAATGCAGCTCCAAAAAATTCCAAAAATTAAAACATTGCATGACATGGACAGGTCCATACATGTCCTGGATCGTACACGTGGACATTTGTCGCTTTATGGCCCCACCTTTTTACCCCCCCTGCAGATTTTCCACTTTGTCCCCCAGAACTCGATATTATTAACCGACAGTCTACAAAAGGAGCAGGCTCCATTTTGGTACAAAACCGATCACATGGGAAAAAAAATTTAAAAAAAGTAATGTAAAAAATGAAAGAATCGGGATGCTAACATCTAGCAGATGTTTTATGTTAAGAAATAAATAAAATAAAAATAAAAATATTATTACATTCAAACTATAAATTTATGAAAAAATTATACTTTACTCATGTAATTTTGATTTTGATTTTGATTTTAATTTATTTATAATTTAAAATATATAAGAAGTTAACTTGTAATTTATATTATTAATATTTTATTTATTTATATTAATTTTTCATTTAAATCTAATAAATTTTATTACATGTTAATGACATACTCTTTAATTTAATTATAATTGCACTTCATTGTTCTCGTTTTACTATTTTACCTAAATTTAAAATCTTATAAATAAATTTGCCTTTTATTCTACAAGATTTCTTTAATATGATAAAAAAAAAGGAAAAAAATTCATTGCAACTTTTTAACAAAAAAATTTGTGAAATGTGGATGCTTTTGACTTATAAAAAAATCTGCCTAAAGATTAAAACACAGAATGTACATAAAAAAAGAAAAAGAAAAAAAATTGATTGCAACCTTTAGCAAAAATTTGTGAAATGTGGATGCTTTTTACCTATAAAAAAAAATCTGCCTAAAGATTAAAAAACAAAATGTACATCGGCATAATCTGGAGAAAAAGATTCACCTCCAGAAAATTCTTTCATACCAAGTGTTGTATTAAAATAGTTTTACAAAATTAAAGGTAAATATTTGTTTAATATTTTTGATTCAAACAAAAGAGGAAATTATAAATAATAGAATATAATTAAGAATAAATTAGTATTAATTAAAAAATATTAGTATATGATAAAATCTATTAAATTTTAATATAAATAAATAAAATATTAATGGTTCCAAAATTTTATTTGGGCAGTTGAAGGATTAATATGACAATTCTTTGTATGCATATTTCACATTGAAATAAATGGATAACAAATTGATAAAAATGAAACTCATTATTTTTTAATTTTTTAATTTTTGTTTTTTAAAAAATTTCTATTTGTCTCCTTAAATTTTTAAAAACGGGTCTATGATCTTTTTTCTTCTAATATTACCCCTATAAACTCTACTAAGGTTAAACTCTTTCACACACTAATTATTTTATGATAAAAATAAATTAAATAATTTAACTTTTTTTGATATTAAGGTTATTTACTAACTTTTTAATCTTCATTTAAGTGCATATATATTTTTGCAGATGGCAGATTCTTTTATGTTTTAAGTATAATATGTATTTTATTTTCACTCATCGAAGTGAATCGTTAACTTTATTGTACGTAACTGAATTATTAAAAAAAAAAGAATAAAAGGACGACAATTAGGGACTGTAACTGTGGTAAACATGGCAGAGAACCAATGAAGTAATTATTACGGTGTCGTGGGCCATTGAACTTTTTGTCAGAACGAGGAACATTTGGAGGATTTTGATTGGGTGTTGGGTGTCGGCGACTCCAAAGAGTACGCCAGGAAATTCGTTGTGATAGATCTCTCAGGTCTGTCTGTCTGTCTGTCTGCCCGGCTGTTAATGTTCCCGCGCACCACTGTCACCGACGCTTCCAGCTGGCTGCTACCAGTACGCTATCGCCACCCACCGAACACAGTACACAACCGATCCCTTTCCACCGCGATGCACCTGATTTTACCTTTCAACATTGCCCAAGGGGAACATATACCATAAAAGCAACGACACCGTACTTTGATTTTGAATTTTCACATGATCAACGGTGCACTCCACCAGGAAAAAATTGTCCCCCCTTCTCACCACAAAAGAAAAGGTTTGCATCCCCACATTTTTTATTTTTATTTTTTTAATTCGTGTCTTTCTTTATTTATTTTAAGTATGTACAATGAAAAAACCTTTTTTATTCAAAAAATTATATTTACTTTTTTTTAATTACAATAATAAAATTCATAAGTTGAAGATAATGAGAGGATAACAATCTTGAATGGCAACTTGAATTATGTTTTCATGTATAAAGTGAATTTACAACTCTTTTTGAACCATTATGGGTTGGGAGAGCATCTATTTTTTGTTCAGATTGCAACTCTGCCACATTGCTCCAGGCAGATTCAGTAGTAGTTGCTCTGCTTATATTGGCCTAACTTTATTACAGGTGATAAGTGATAATTAAGATACATATGATGTATCACTAAAATGAGGAATCTTAAAAATAACGTTCATTAATTTTCTATTATGTCAATTATCGTCCATCAATTTCTGATAAGAGAAGAGCAAGGAAAAATTGATTCCTCATGATAGTTGGATATCTTGAAGAAGAAATAATTATAGTGATACTGTCCATTTAGCAGAACAAATTTAAAAAATTAATGACAATGATACATAATAAGTTATACAACTCAGCAACTATAAACATGCATACAAAAGTAGAAGCGAAGATAAAACCACCCCAAACCAACTAAAAAAATGACAGAATCCTGGTGCCATGCATTTCATCTCATGCACCTTCGTCACTTTCATTTCAGATATAAGCTGCTCACCTTTCCAGAGAGATGATCACTTTTTCTATGAAGAAATCAATAAGATTACCAAAGATGCTAATGCAGCTATGAATGCTTTTAGAAGTGAGAAAACAAGCTTTGAACTCGCATTTGGCGACCATGGGTAGGCATCTGGAGGTGGCATAACACAGTTATCTCCATTGAAATAAATTCTTCGTGGGAAAGCCCATCCCTTATCAAACGTGAAAGTTGATTTGTCCTTCCGAAGTAAGAGCTCCGACTGAACATTTCCAAGGGGTCCAGCTGAATAAAGTAAATCATTGTAGAACTTGACTCCCCAGAACATGGCAGTATCATCTGCAAAACCATATCCAAAACAATTAGAAAACTAAACAAGAGAAATTTTAGGGAAGGTTGTCTCTAGTAAGGCCATGATTAATGATTATACAAGAAAGAACTTACTTAATCCCTCATAAGGATTTAATGATTTGTAATTGAAGCTGAAAAGCTGGGTTACATTGTCGAAATTGGGGTGCTGCACTACAAGATTCCATTGTGTGTAATTCATTCTGTAATTGAAATTTGTGATTGTGATCTTCACTCTCCAGTATTCTTTATAATTGAGCTTCACATGCCAATGCACTCGAATGGGACACATATGGCTTGTGCATTGCACTAGAGGTGTAGTGACAGCTTTGCCTGGAGGTGCTACAACTGAAGCTAAATGTGGGGAATCTGGGCTGTAAGACAAAATTCAAGAATTGAATCAGAAGAGGAAAACATGAGTAAAAAAAAAAAGTTACTTTGAAACCCAAATTTTATTGATAATCATAATATTAAGTTGAAGTTTTAGATATTCTTTTAAAAATAAAAAGAGATAAACTTATGGACTTACTCTACACAGCTGCCAGGATCAGTGCTGTTGTGACATCCACAGGTGCAGGTTGGGCAGTTTACAATTGTATCATTATAGAAAGATGAGAGGGAAACACAACATGTTGGTGTCTTCTGAGCCAGGAATTGAGAGTATGTACAGGTAACATTCCAGGTCACTGCCACAAAAGATGCAGGTTAAGTTAAACAGAATTTAAAACTTGGTTCATCATACTCACTAATCTTCTGAAGACCGAATAATGTTAAAAACATGAATACTTATCGCTAGTTACATCACTACCAATGATCTATTGACAGAAAGCAACTTCTGCATCATCAAAATGCTACCAAGTAAAATTGGAAAGAAGCGTGCGCGCAAGTACTGAATATGTGACACATTAAACTACTTAACTTTTACAAATAATCAAACGCCAAAGTTGCTTAACTTATTTTAATCTTGTAACACACTGCAATTGATACAAAAAGGATGATATATACATATCTAGACCTCGGTTCTATAAATGAGGTTCAAAAAGACGAACGAATATGTAAATTAGCAACTTAAAGTTTGTTTTGCAAGTAACTTACTCATTGCTTGAGTAGTTCTCCTTTTGTCATTAGTAACAAATTTTGTTGGTTTCACAATCTTTGCAGGGCCACAAGTATATCCAGGTCCTGGTGCCCTGAGGGTGAAATTTTTCGGCAACTTGACTGTTTTGTTAGTTGTTCCTGCAGAACCCACGCTAATCTGAAATGCACCAACTGAAGTAGCTGCGTCCTGACCCCATGCATTTAATACTCCACCTTTGCAACAATTTCCAATCTGCTGGTTGTAAGGAGTTCCTGGCATTAAATCCACCACAGTTGGACTCTTCATACAACAATGTGGGATGTTCCCTTTGAATTTCGAACAGTCTCCTTGCTCGGTGGTCTGGGCACCCATCATATTCCAAATCACTTCCTTTTTAGCCCATGTCCACCCTAATGTCCATCCGGGGGTCTGAATATGACGATACTGTTGAAAGTTGTACATTGTAACAACAGCCTGCTCATCACGTGCAAGAAGAATTCATTGTGTTAATGAATTGAAAAGGAAGGGAAGATAATATCTACTTATCTTTAACTTTCAAGGAAATGGATAGATTTGGTTTGATTATTATTAGCCTAAGCTTAACATTTACTTCTTTCCGACTGATGCAATCGACAATTTGTTAATAGTAGGCTTGTTAAAATCATCTAAATCAGACAATCGTCTCAACAACAGAGAATATCTATCAAGCTAAACAGAATAGCCTAGTCTTACATAGTTCATAACTTCATATGAAATCTGTGATAAATTTTGAGAATCTGCTTGATCTCGAGTACATAATTAAACAATAAAAATCCCAAGAACTTATCACATCAAGAAAGTACTGGTTACTTACAAGATAGCCATCTGGAGTCCAGCTTGCGACATCCCATTTGATTGTTATATTGCCAGTTGGATCAAGAGCGTCATAAGCTTCTGTATGAATAACCAGGAAATGTAAAGTACTTAAACCCTCAGTATTCTTAATCAAAATCCTATTCATCCAACTTAATTGTTTCGACAATAGAGAACAAAAACAAATACTGAAAACTGTTAACTGGAATAAGAAAAGTATACTGATATAAT
>JANHAO010012920.1:0-16112 GCA_026873985.1 Saraca asoca | reverse complement strand
CTTAACTATCCATCCCAAAATCAATTCCAAAGTAAAAGTTACAAAGTATAGCTTTCACCTTGATATTTGACTTTGTTGATAATGTTGTTAAATATAAAATATATTTATTTATAATTAATTTTTTTAAAATCAATTTTTTAAAATCAATTATATTTAAAATTAATTCTCTTATCAGTGTATTGAACATATCTTTTAAGTTAAGAATTGTTTTTCATAACTTCTTAATCCAACATAATTCTAAAGTCAAATTTGATTTTGAACCGTACCCAAAACCTAATTCAAACATATAATTTTGAAGAACAAAATTAATTATAAGGTTTAGAAGAATTAATTTTGTACCTTTCCAACAGGATATCAAGCATCCACAAAGTCAAATTGAAGAGTAACTAATTTAATCCTTACAGAAGTGACAAGTTGCATATATATTTTACAGAGGCTTTGTGCAGGAAAGGAATGAGCTGAGATCTTCAGATAGAAGAAGTGCTGCTATTGCAAAACGCTATACCATTTCAACTTGAGAATGAGAACATTCCATCAATTAAGCTTAAGGTAAACCCAATAGAACACATTTGCTGTTTGGCATAAGAGAAACCCTGTCGAAAAATCGTAAGAAAAAAAAATGAGTGGAAAGTTATTGAACATGAACTCCTCTGCTGAAACTGAAAAAAAAAAATAAGAATTCAATTCATTTAAGGTTGAATTTATGTGTAAAATTATTCATGAATCTAATTTTAAGTAATTAAATTCTATTTTTTTATTCCAAACAAGGGAAAATAAAAACACCCTATGAAATAATAAATGATAGGAACCTTTAATTTGATCAATTTCTTCAGCTTTTCCATAGGGCAACTGAACTTGTAAAGAGCGTTGTAGAGCAAAAGGCTTCATGAACAAATGCTATTTCACAGTTAATATAGGCAAGGCATCAAATTGTTGGCCTTTTCAATTCCACTTCATGCACAAGCAGTTTCTAGAGAATCTCACTTTGAGTCTATGGAGATAGAATATTGACTTTTTTAAATAAGCTTTTCTACGACCAAAAAAAAAAAAATCTCATCACATAAAATGAAGAATTAATCATAGAGGAAGATCTATACATAAAATTATGCAAACAATTTATTTAATTTAAAATCTTACACTGATCATATACTTTCAAAACTTATGAGAACTTATTATGAAAATAAATATATAAAATTATACATTTAAATTCAAATATAAATTCTTCATCCATTATATTTGTGATGGCGAAATCTTTCATGTAAAAAATAAAAAACTACTTCCACATCTGTTTTTACATATCTTTCTTAATTAATTAATATTAATAGTAATTAATGTAAGAAAATATGAATTAAACGTGAAAATATGAATGTAAAAATAATGCTACTGTACAAGAGAAGGGTAAATATGCTTCCCTGCTCTCATTGTGTGGAATAGCTGTAGAAGCTTCTTTGAGAAGCAAAGAAAAGCTTCTATGAGAAACTTTGATGAAGATGTCTTATTCCTCTATTTCGTGTCATTTTTTTAAGAAAATGCTGCACCCACTTAACTTTTCTTTTTCTTCCCTTCTTCTTTCCATTCTAGGAGGAAGCATGTCTCTGTCTTATATGGGTTTGGCCCCAAATAGTCTCATTGGAAAGAATGAGAAAAAAAAAACCACATTCATCTCTTCTAAAGTTTAATATAATTAAATTTATATCTTTTTAGAAAATATATATTGACTTTCTTATATATATATATATATATTCCCTTTTCCTCTTTTAAACATGCATTTTCCTTTTCTATTCTAAAAAAAATGAGATGAATATATATTTTAAAAAATATAAAGAATATAAATATAATTACACTAAATTTTAATATTGGTGTGTATAATTTGTCTAAAAATAAAAAAGAAATGAAATAAATTTTAAGAAAATAATTTCAAAATTATTAAATAATCGTTCTTTTCTTTCATTTTTTTATTCTTAAACAAACTATAAATGTGAGAATAAAATCCATTGGATTAAATTGATTGCCATCGCTAGAGTTTTAGAATGGTGAATTATTCATTTCATCACATTTGAAAAGAGATTAGAGGCAACATACAACCACATGTTGCTAGATATCCTTTAAATGCTCTTTTTAAATGAAGGATGGAGAAAACAAAAAATTATTGTTATGGGTATTTTTTGATGCCATGAGAAATGGGCTGGCCAAAGCTTAATAGCAGATAAATCCAAACGGGGGAAGCTCAGCTTGCCTCAAGGTCGAGGTCACTGAGTGTAAAGTTCGGGTCGCAAGCAGTGACCTTGGAGTAAAGGACATAGGATGAGACCAAGATAGCAGTCCCTGCTCATTAGAGACGAGCCCCAGCTCACTTGACCACCAGATTGCCATGCACGAGCCTAAATCCTATGAGCTCGATATCGTTAGTTGAAGGTCAGCAACGACCCCAGAACGGAGTTCCGGCTCGCAGGATGCAGCACCTCTTGCCCAGTTAAGAGCTCATCGTAGTCAAACCTGAGGCACACGTTCACTCACAGCCTCAACTTCTGAGGCCCATCTAAAAAAAGTAATGTACAAAAGCTGGCCTATAATCTACAGAAGTCAATTTGCAAGAGTCTTATATGTCAAATGCATTTATTTCTTGATGTAACAGAATTACAAATTGTAAAATTACATTTGTAACCTCCTAACTTCTATAAAAGGGGGAAAGGATCAGACACAATAGGCATCTTTAGCTCTAGAATACATACTATAACTTTGCCAAATTTTCACTAGATAAATAACATTACCATGGATGTAGGAATCCAACAAAGGATTTTAGTCGAACCACGTTAAAAAAATCTTCTTGTCTTTGCTGTTCTTCCTCTTCTCCTTCAGATTTCTGTGTTTATCTAATACTCACATAACCAAGCTATAGTTTGAGGGTTCAAAGAATGATCTAGGTTAGTTGGAATTTGGGCTTACCAAATTTCACTGACAATATTTTGGTGCTAGAAGGAGGGCCTCATCTATATTCTGGTTGAATTTTTGTATTCTATTTGATCTTCTATGCAACTATAATGACCAAGGAAAGAGCCGCTAGAAATTCGAATGACCCAGTTACTGGGTTGGAAAAACAAATGGAATGATAGAGAGAACCAGTTCTTTCTGCAGCAGGCATTTTCATCAGAACTATAGTAGGCAATGCCCCTGACTTGCCCCCCATGGCCCTCTGCCAGCCTACTATCCTTGCTCCAGAAACTAGTGAAGTGCAAGCATTGCTCCAAAACTAGAAAGCCTTGGGAATCACTATGAAAAAGCTGACTAATGTGGTTAAAGTGCTAACTCGAGCGCTGGGCTTATGAGAACAAGACAAGGTTGCTACAACCAGGCAATTGAGTCGAGTCGCTGACTCAGCTTGCTCTTCCTACTCATAGACGAGATCAAAGGCTTGCCGAGCTAACTAATTGGGCAACGTGAGTACTAGCTGAGGTGCATTATGTTGCCCACTGAGCAACACAATTGCTATGGTGCTACCCACTGAGTAACATGATTGCTAGGGTGTGACCCATTAAGCAACATAATTGTTGTGGTGCAACCCACTGAGCAACATGATTGTTAAGGTATAACCATTGAGCAATATGATTACTGTGGTGTGACTCACTGAGCAACACGATTGCTGAGGCGTAACCCATCGAACAACACGATTACTATGGCACAACCCACTAAGTATCACGATTGTTGTGGCATGACCTACTAAGCAACATGATTGCTGTAGCACAATTAGCTCTCATGTGACCTAGTAGGCACTCTACTTGTGCTAGCTGGGGTGTAGCTTTTATGTGACCTACTGGGCATTCAAATTGATAAAGTCACGGTTTGCGAGCTAAAAAGCATTAATGTGATTGATTGGGCATTTAACTTAGTTAAATATTTATTAAGTTATGATTTGTAAGAGTCTATTCATGTCAACCTATATGTTATCTTCTACAATATACTAAACATCCAACATGACACACTTGGAAAAGTAAGGAAATATGAAAAATTCATTAAAACACTCAACGAAGTGAATGTACATATGAAGGTTCAAAATACATATCAAATAAGCCTACAACTATCACAACCTAAGAATTTTAGCCCTTAGTAGTTGAGCTATTATGGGTAGAGGGTCGACATATGGGGCGAGCAAATTGTCCATCATTTGATAATCAATGGCTTCCATGACCTTCGAGTTGCTGCCTTTTCAAATAACATCTTGGGCTAGAGAAACTCCACTTGTGGACTCCGTATCCTTATTGGAAGAAGTGACCTTCATAGCCTTCTTGAAGCCTTTTATAGCATTGAGAGCATCCTCACCAAAAAAGGAAAAGTCCATCTTCAGGTGCTTCTCTCATAGAGTGTACAAGAAGGAGGTGTTGGTTTCAAATTCCATATTTTCTTTTTCTTTTGCAACCAACACAATGGTCTTTGCCTTAACTCGAGTGACCTCTTCATTTCCTAGAGCAACTTCTTCCTTGGTAGCCTTATACTTATCCTCAGTAGCCTCAGCTTGTAACACTATCGCATCTAGTTTGCTTTTTACTCTTGCCAACTCATCGACCATTTTATTGAAGCTGGATATGGTAGCCTCACAATCCACCACCTTATGAGATAAAGTTTCCTTTGCTTTTTTCTTCCTAACTTTGGCGTCTCTAGCTTTTTCCTTTAGCTCTAATGCCTCGGTAGTCATGGTAGCTAGATTACTCTTAAGTTTTTCCTTCCTTTTATCCCAAGCTCAAAGCGTGTCCTTCAGCTTTATTATTGCCATCAAGCTTTGAAAAATTAAATGGCTGTTAGATTACAAATAGGCAAAAGAATCAAGGTGAAAAAACTTTACTTACCAGCAGGCCATGACAAGCTACATAACTTGTCAATCCTTCCCCTGAGAATTCCTCTGACTCTAATGTTTTGGCCTTATTATGAGGCCATAGGATTAGCTCAACGTTCTCCCAGAGGAAGTTGAAGTATCCCCCATCTTTGGGCTAAGACTAACAAATTGCTCCTTAACCTCTACCTTAGGTGCCACCCATTTTGAAATGGTAGCAACTCTCTTCCCCTTGTCCATCATTTGTTTTTTCAATAAGGGGCTCAGATGGGCATGTAACCTTGACTGTCTTAACCATATCAGGATGTGAGGTGGGAACCAGCTCCTGCAAGGATGTAACTACCAAGGTCAAAGATTGATTTGCAACTGTAGGGGTAGTAACAACATCAAGAGTTGATGAGATCACGACAAAAGGAGTGATTGGTGGCTTTCAGAGGATGAGCTTCACCATGTTGTCGTAGTCTTAAAAGTTTGTTAGTCTGACCTCCTTAATTTGGCAAGCTTTGATTTATTTGGTGAGCTCATTGTTCAAGGATGGAGCAAGTTTGTGTGAGCGCAGGAAATTCTCGTCAACTTTGAGATCATTCTTGAGGTCATCTACAACAGTGAACTAACTTAACACCTTAGCCTCATTAACCCCAAGAGTTGGTTTCTCCTTACCAACCCTATCTACAAAATGAAACAAAATGTTAGAATCAAAGAGAAATAAATATATGAATTCATCAAGCTTGAATATCCTTAGCTTGCTCACCAGGAGTGAAAATGAAATTGAAATTATGAAGATGATGTAGAGACAGGTAAGAGACATAAGACCAGTAGGCCTTATAGTCCCTACATTAGATTTGCCCTTGGCATCCCCCTATGGTAAAATCCTTTTTTACTTGGTCTACTGAGTTGAAAGGTAATCAATCCCATCTTACAGACCCGTGCTCCTAATGCTATAAAGGTAGCAAAGAACCCTTACAGATGGTGGTGGGAGATTATTTCTCAGGTAAACAGGTGCAAGGGAGGTGAGTTGGGAGTAAGAGTTTGGGAAAAGCTAGAACAAGCAAAGCTTCAGTTTATTCAACAAATTAATGATATAAGGGTGAAGTAGGAACCTAAGCCTAGTGATAAGATGCTGGCTATTGATGACAATAAATCATGGGGAAGGATAAGCTGCATAATTATTAGATGAGGGCACCATGATACGACATCCCTTAGGGAATCGGAATGTCTGAACTATGTCCTTGAGCTCATCAAATTTGATGGTTGAAATATGGTGATTAAACACTGTGTGATTTGGAGATTGTTGACTAGTAGCGACCTCCTGGCCCTCAATGGGATCTAAACAACGAACTCCTCAACTACCTCGCCACTTCTTGAGGTCATTTCATCTATGGAATGCATCAACTCCTCACTCCAAGCTGGGGAGTCAGACTCATCAGCACTTTCTACTTTGTAACCACGACGTTTATGACCTGCAGCCATCTGCACAACAAGAAAGAATGGTCAGGTTGCTACAAGCAAACCAAACCTAAAAGCTAAAACTAATAGAGTTTCTTATGTGATAAGCTATATATTTCTTGGGTCACCACATCTAAGACCCAAACTATTGAATACATGGGGAGCTCGACCAACAAAGCCTATCAGGTCATTAAGCCCTAAGAAATAGAAGGTTAAATCCAACAATCTGCAACCCCAAAACGAATAGGCAGAATCTCTAGTAGCAAACAGGCACACGCTGTCGAACCGAGCAACAAAATACCAAAAACACATAGAACAAGGCACTCAAAAAGCAAAAGCTTAGAGTCTGAGAAGGCTTACCATATTAGAAGAATGAGATGAGTTTTGGGGAGAAAATGGTGAGCAAGGCTAGTCTCTGGTAATCCAAATCCAAAATGCTCGATGGCAAACTTAATGAAACAGGAGAATAGGAACGGTAATGACTGCTCAAGAACTTGAGCGACAAGCAAAAGGCAAAGCATCAGTTTTCAAAAGTAATAGGGAAAAGAATTTTCTCACCTTATATAGCTTGAATGGCCCCACCATTTGATTTGAAGACTAATCAACTACCTTTGATTTGATGGTCCAGTGAGTAACCAGGCTTAGTTATCATCATGCTAGCGGTAATGGAAAAATGCATGCATTTAATACAGTAGTAATGGTACGGGCAAACAAAATGATGGAATAATAGTCTAAACAATGGCATGATTGATCATGACCACCAGCTTTTACTAGTAAATTACAGCTCCCAGTCCATAGATCGCACTGAAAGCTAGGGGACCAATGTGGGTATTTTCAGAATCACACAAATGGGCTGTTAAAAGCTCAATACACCAGTCCAGCTGATAAAGGCCCATCTTAACCAAGATTGAGGTCATAGGAAAAGGGCACTAGGTCACTAAATGCAAGCTCAAATCGCTGGCCAAGGGTCAAAGCAGTAATCTCAAGTCAAGGATAAGGCTTAGCCTGCAGCTTAAACCTGCCCTTCTAGCCATCAATTCAAAGAAAAACCATTTAACTGCTTATTTAATAAGAATCCCTTATTAACTATTGTAACTAATTTATGATTCATTTTCATTATGGAATATATTGTAAGACCCTGACTACTATAAAAAAAGGGGTTGAAATCATTGCAAAGGGTAGGACAACACATTCAGAATATTGAAAAACTTAGCAAAAGACTAAAAATAATATAATCATGGATATAGGCCTTGTATCTAGTCGAACCATAATAAAAAGCTCTTGGTATTCCTTATTCTTCCCTCTTTTTCTCTCTTTTCCCTGCAAATTTACCTTCACAAGTTACAGTTTGAGGTGTCGGATTAAGATTGGCCAAATTTTACCATCAACACTACCTAAAACATTTATCTAATAGAAATATTGATATCTTTAAAATAGAAGTAATTACTTTACTCTCATACATGAATGAATATTACAATTGGAGAAATAGAAATCACTAACCTTAGAATGAGTTGACAAAGTTACTATAAGGCCCAATAGTGAACTCGAGCATGATATTAGTGGCCTAAGTACCATCTTGTGGATTATTAATGAGATGAGAAATATAATGAGGGCCAGATAATTGGTTGAGCTAAGGATTCTAAAAATAGATCTCAATAGAAAGAATTATGCCTAAATATCTCATAAATTTCCATTCTAAATCTTATTAGAAAATTAAGAGAATACAAATCCAATTTTTCATGGGTTAATTACTCTCTAATTTCATTTAATTTTTAATCATATTTTTATAATTTAAAAAATTTTAAATTAAGTTATTATACTTATTTTTTAATTTTAATTAAATTTTGTTATAACTTTTCATTAAATTTTGTCAACTCACGTAAACAATTTTTTTTATGAGAATTAATTATTGATAACGTAAAACTTTTATATTATATATTTTTATTTGTGTTTAAGTGAGAAATACAAAATATAATCCAAAACTCTAAAAATAAAAATTAAATGCATCTGACATGCTTTACAAGTGTTATTCCATTATTTGTCCACGTACTCAAAATTTCAGAACCCTTAATTTCATAAAGATATCGAAGAGGGCACCAATTAAGTAAATAAATATTCTGGTAAAAAATTACATATAATATAATATTACTCTTTAAAAAGACAGATGCATTATCACAAGCAGCTTCGTGGATTCGTGACCGAGGTAATGACACAAGGCTTGATATGATATAATATAGAAACTGTGAGGAAAGATTAGGGAATGAACTAATTCCATCGCTGACATCATCAATGTCTTAGTCAATTTTTATGGGCAGTCCTTCGATTTTGTACCTTTAAACAAACTCACATGTTGCATGCCATTTCCCCCTCGTTTTTCATGCAAGACTTGCAAAGAAGTCAATCATACCGCTCTCTTAATTTGCTGTACTAGGAAATATTTTGTTTAAATTTGTCTCTAATTTTATATAATTTATCACTTTTTTTAATCAGATACTTATATTATAAAATTATCAAATTGATTAATTATAATTGATTGTAAATTTTATTTAGATATTCTTCATCAATTTTTCATTTAATTCGATTTTAATATTATTTAAGTTTCAAAAGCTTTTATTGACAAATATGTTGAGTTTCTTATAGGTTTTGAAATTTTAATATATATATATATATATATAAAGATAAATCAAATTTTCTATTATAAAAATAATATAAATAATTATTATGATCCAAAATAACCACAGAAACCAAGTTCCTCCTCTTAGATAAAATTACTTTAAATGGGTAAAGTGTAAATGAAGTAAAATACCTGTGGATCAATTTTGACACTTTATTTATAGGTAAACAAAATAAATTTGGGTCATACCACGGATAAGTAAACTATATTTTCCCCCAAAAAAATCAATATATGATTAATATATGCCTTCAACTGTAGATGAGTAGGATTCTCTTGAAGTACTATCCAACAAATAGGGGTGAGCGTTCAGTTAAGACTGGTAAGCCCACCTCGTTTGGTATGAAATTTAACTTGAATCTGGCTGTCACTTGCAAGTCAAATGACCTTAATTGTAACAATCGATTTTGGTCGGGGTAATTTGGGTTCTGTTGATCTGTCCCATTGAAGCTGCACCTGTGAGACAGGCATCAACTTTAGACAATTTTATACCTATTTGTAGCATTTTTTTTTTTTGTTGATTCAACACAAATAATTCAAATAACACTTCTTACTCAATGGTTACTCAATGCTTAGTTTTTCATATAGCCATAAGTGACAAAATTCAAAATATATATTAAACATCTTATAGTCAAAATGAATTGGTATTCAAAATAACATAATTAAGATACACCAGTATTCGAAGAAACTATTTAACCACTAAATAGTTGTGTAAATCCAAATAAACACCTAAATAAAACTTTAAAAACAATTTAGCCATCAACATTCGTGAATGAATAAAGACAAAAGAAATATTATGTGCAATTATTGTGGAAGCAGCCTCATCCTTGTATAGTCTTAAAAGAAAAGAAGATATCATCTGATATGTGCATGCTATCTCAAAAGAAAACACAAATCAACTATGTATTGTATGTCATTTCTTGATACCATAAATTTTGTACTAGTAGCATTAGCCAAATATTTAAAGCCTAAAACCTATGTGCTATGTATGAAACTGGCCAACAACGCCAAAAAATCAATGCTAGCCCTACTACATTATAAACATTATATGTATGTAACCAAAAAAGAATCTAAAAATCAAATATGGAACTGGCATATCCAATTACAAAGAGAAATGGTGCATGAAACTACCAGACAAAAAAGACACTATCAAGTGATCAAAAGAAACTTGGAAAGGAAAAGAAAATACTAAATTAGATTGTTCACTAGATAGACAATAAAGGGAAAAGGAAAAACTATATTATGAAGTGTGCAAAGGTAAGACACCATCTAGTCAATAGCCATAGGCTATGACTATTGTGAACATTTTCTTCTCCTTTGCTATTACTAGAACCACCTTTAAGATTAGTTGCAACTTCTTAACAAATAAACAAATAAAAAAGTTAAGTTTAATATGTTAAAGTAACAAATAAACTATGATAAAGAGCTTCAACATGTGCAATGTAATTACCTTCCTTTATCTCTTTATAGTCCTCTATGTCATCAGCAAAATCAATGTCCTTAAACTAAAACTTGGTAGGCATCAACTAATTTTAAGTGCAAATCAAGGCCTTCATTGTCTTGGGGAAGAAATAGCTCTTAAACATATCCAACACATGGCCTCTTATACTAAATGTAGACTTGGAGGCATCTATGGAAATAGGAACAACCAACATATCATTTGCCATCTTAGAAAGCATATTGAATCTTGACATATTTCATCTCCACTAAGGTAATACATCATAATTTTTATCTTCATCAATATAAGGCTCATTAAGGTATCTTTTTAGCTCATTCTTTGCCTCCATTGTATCCTTTTTCTTCAAGTGTGACCTAAAGGCAATATTTCTTGCATTTGAAAGGGGCTTTCAAGGGTTCAATCCTTCTGAGTTGTTAGCTTTCACTATAAGGGTTGCTTGTATTTGCCACTTCTAGCGGGTTGCCTATATTTAGTTATGTACCAATCATATATTCTTACAATTGAGGCTTTCACATATTGCACCATTGTTGTAGCAAGGCTTTCTGAATAAATGTCCTCAAATGACCAAGCAATGTAGAATCATGTTTTCCAGCTTTCCCCAATACTTGTCATATTTCATTTTCATTTCAGTTTCCATGAAACACAAGACAAAATCATAGTTTTTAGTGGAAGTCCAATTTTTTTTATCTCACTTTGTACAAGAGAAAGACGAGTATAGGTAATATTAAATTTAACATACAATGAACCCGAAAAAGATAAAGTCATATCACAAAATCTCTTCAAAAACTTAGTAAATGTTCTTGCATTTTTCCAATCCTCACTACTTAGATAAGACCCTCGTGTTTCAAAACCATCAAAATATGGCTAAAAGTCTCTCTATCATCCTCCTCTAACCTTTCAATTTTTTTTTGAAGCCCCTCAACTGCCTTAAGCATCTTGTATGTTAAGTTCCACTTAGTGGAGATATATATATATATATATATATCTATTTATACACATCAAGTCAGACTAAGGATTTACAATTGATGTTTTTAGCCTCAATATCTTTTTTAAATTTGGCTAGCCTAGACAGAGATAACCTTGCATGCCTAACAGCTTGCCTTATTGTTGAAATGGATTTATGGTAATCTTTTAATCCCTTATTCATTTCTAAATTCAAAATATGTGCACAACATATCATGTGCATCACACTCTTATCAAGCACCAAATAACCCTATTTCTTGACCCTTTTCTTCAAGTACACTATTGCTCCATCATTAGAACTAGCATTGTCAACAACACACGCTTCAACCCCCATTCATTTAAACAAGCCTCAATGGTTTTATCTATTGTTCCACTCTTATGATTTGGTGTAAGGCAAAAATTCAGAATACGTCTTTGCAAGTTCCATTACTTATCAATGAAGTGTGCAATTAAAGTCATATAATTAAGGTTTTCAACTAAGATCTAACCATTAGTTGTCAAACATACCCTAACACAATCACTCTTTAACAAAGCCTTAAGTTTACCTTTCTCTTGCAAGTAAAGCTTATAGCAATCTCTAGCTATAGTATACCTAGAAGGAACATCTAGCTTAGCTTGAAGCCTCTTACACATATACTAAAAACCATACCTCTTAACAACTTTGAAAGGTTGCTCATCTCATATGACAAAAACAACTACACCCATTCTACACTCTTTTATGTCAAAAACATGTGAAACATACTAATTATTTACTAATGGACTTCATTTTAAAATGTAAGATTTGTTGACCATGGTCAGTATTAAGTGTATATACATACTTTGGACATTTTGGTATATGAGCAAAGATGTCAAAAGTTCCATGTTTGTTATTACCACACAAGAATCTAATTTCATAGTAAATGCACTCAATAGTTGGTTCACACAACCTATCTTTTGGCACACTCTTGCAGTCCCATGAATGTGATTTTCTTCTTGTTTGAATCTTAGCTTGCTTATTTGCTTATGGCTTTATCAACACAACCTTCTTTCTTTTCTTACCAAATTTTTGCTTAAACCAACAGGAGCTTCTCACTTAGACCAATTGCTTGTTGAGACTAACTTGGACCACTTAACTATTTCATGCCTTGTGTCTAATTTGGACCGATTGCATGGAGTTGGCTTAGACCAGTACCAATAGCAACTATCACACTAGCAAATATTCCATTAGGTTCCATAATAAAAACTAAAATAAAAGAAATAAAAACAAACTATCTATTTACAAATTAAAACTTTATTTGTAATAAAATCTAGCAATCCACAACATAAAAAAAAATAGGATAGAATTTGCAAATTACAACTGGATAGAATTTAAAGTTTGAATATAATAAAAATATATAACTACAAGACAAGAAAAGTGCATTAACAAATTTGAGAAGGTGCTAGAATTTGTAATATAAAATGAATTAAAACCTATATCCATGCATTTCATAATATAAAATTATAAATGATCCAAAAGAGTATTACACATTGTTACAAACTTACACCATAACCCTGAATTACATATTGTCCTAACTTAAAACCTTATAAAAATAACAACAAAGACACAATATTCACTCTATTCAATTGGCCCTCCACATTTCTTTTGGTGATACATTAGTCTAATCATGCCATTTCTTTTAGCCTCTACCTAAAATTTCATCTAACATTTTTTGCACTTAACTCTTCCACCTTCATTGACTCTTTTAATATAATTTCAAATAGGAATTCTTTGTGCACCTTACTTATGATTCCCATTTAGGCCATTCCCGATACCAATACCTTGACCTTGCCCCTCCAATTGGGCATCCATTCATATAGGTATCTAGAGTTACAAATTATAAATTAGGATTTCAACTAACACACTAAATTACTAGATTTTAATAAATGACATCATAATAAGCAATCGAGCAAACAACATAAATCTACCCCATGTTTTCAATCTACCAAAATAAATTGATACTATAATACCTTAAAAAGGAAAATGAAAAAAAAATGAAAATGAAAATACAATTTGGCTGGGTTAAAGTGAAGTTTTTTGATTGTTCGATAGGGTCATAACGCAATTTTCACTTTTCTAGAAGAACCTTTTTGAAGACATTGGCTGAGTTAATGGGGCAAACTACAATTTGTCCCATTTCATTTTATGTTATAATTTGCCAGTAGCTTCTTTCTCCTCCCTCGCACGCTGTCTCCCCCCTCAAAGCCTTCATACTATGTTGTTATCCCTTTCTCTAATTATCTCCTTATTTTCTTCATCCCGTTGCCAGCCGACCACATTCCAAGCTTAGCAATGGTCTTCCCTCTCCTTTCATGCCAGTTTGGCTAGGTTGTATATCAACTTGCCATTGGCGTTTTAGCTCACAATGAGCTACCCACCAATCTATTAGACTATGGTAAGTATTCCTAAAGTATCAGATTTATTTTATATTAATCCTACTTCAAGTTTTCAAGAAATCTAGCTTGAAGCCCTTATCTTCAAAGATGAAGAAAATTGGAAATTTTCTTGTTGATTTACTTCAATCAAATTACTATTGAAGAATCAAGTATACAAACATCAAATTTTTGGAGTTTCAGCTGAAAATTCAAGTAAATGGTTTTACTACTTGATTTTAAAATTTCAGTTTAGACATTAAAATTCAATGCTAGTATAAACTAGGTGTGCATAGTTAGAGGAGTTTAAGATTTAGTTCAAGAATTGATTTTGATGTTGATTATACCCAAATAGGTTGAAAGACTTGATTTTTCACGTTAGTTAATCTAGCATTTTAAGGAATTTCTAAGGTAAGTAGATAATTTTACTCTTTTGATAAATCCCATTTGCAATACAAAATAATTTTATGATATGGATTATTATTATGATCTATGAATAATGGGATTTTGCCATGTTAACTCATTTCAAAAGTTTAGTGGTATGTTTTATATATATAAGAAATTGATTTGTCATAATGAAATTATGCTTTTTACCTTGAATTATGTTGTTGGAATTGGTGATTCTATTTTACTATATGATGAATAAATATGAGAATGATTTAGCACACTTAAATATTTTGTAATGATTATGGTTTGCGGAAACAATGACTTTATCTTACTATGATTTAATGTATTTATGCATTTTGGACTAATGTTTTTGAAGGAATTATTGAGGTCCTAGTTCCCTTGGAAATTCATTGGAAACCCTCATGTGTACTTATGACTAAAATAAGTGATGGCGTAATAAGGGGGAGCTGCCAAAAATATGAATATTCGATAGACATAGTGAATTGGTGTAATAAAAGGGAGCTGTTGAATTATAAATATTTAACATGCATATTAGATGGATTATGGCGATGTTTATGATGTTATGGTTACCTCTAGGAATTTTCCTTACAATTCCAATTGAGAGTTTTGCTACTTGAGTATTGATATATTTTAGAAAGCTTTATTGAACTTCTCCTATGTTTATGATGACAAATATTCTTTATAGTAGCATACTTTATTACTAATTTTTATGTTGTTAAATATCATATTTTATTTATTTAACATTCTTGATGGATGAAAGTTTCCATTGTTAGGCTTGCAGAAGGTTTCCTAAGTATGATCTTCTACACCAATCATGTTTCATGAATTGAGGCGTGACAAATACTTAGTGTGAAAGGCTCCCAGTATTTGAAATATGAATCCTAACTAATAGCATAGAACATCAAAATCTATAATAGTCAATATACAACATGATTGATGCTATTTTATTATGCTAACAATAACCAATTAATTATCATATCAGTCAAAAACTATATTAGTCAAAATCTACCATACTCAATGTATAACATGATTGTTTTAAGCTTGTAAAGTGCCTTTCCAAAACCATTGTTGGCAAGGTAGTCAATCATCAAAAGAAGACAGTGAAAGGAAGAGGAAAGAGAGAAAAACAACTAGCTTTCTAGTCTATGCTAGGGTTTGGGTTTGATTAGGGAATTAGTTGAAGACTAAAATTAGAATTCTAATTTAGAACAAGAATCATGTTGATTTGGAATAGAGGTTGAAGCTAGCTGCTTAACGAAGCAATGTAGTTTCATTAAAAATTGGTGGAAATTTGATTAGCTGTAGGTCTACACGGTTAAGGGTCATCAAACCGATCCTAATAATGACCTGAAAAATACCATAAAATTTTATCTGAAGCAAACTAAACAATTCCAAATTGCACGACTAATTCTGAGTTTAATCAGTCAGCTTAAAATGGTTGATCATTTTATGATCGTCCCTACTAGACCTGTTAAAATGGGCTAACAGGTTTTACCAGGTTAACCTAATGGGTAAAAATTGTACGTCGAGCCAGTCCAAGGTCGGGCTACTTTTTCACCAGGTCGGGGCCAGGTCGGGTTACTGCAGTACTAGTTCCAGTCCCAGTCCCAGATCGACATTTACCAAGTGGTCCCAAACAAGTTTTATAACTCGTTATGTTTTAAATATTAATTTCACATTATTAGTTAATTAAAATTAATTATTATGATTATCATTACTTCAAATATAATTTATTAGTTAAAATAGAAGAAAAAATGTTGCAATAGCATTAAAAAAACTTTTCTTTGAATATTTTTTTTTAAAACTTATAAATTGTTTTTTTAATATAAAATATTAAATTGTTTTAAAAAAAATTCGTACAACTTTGGTAGAATTAAAAATTGATGTTATTAGTATTAACTTTAGATAAGATTATTGTTTTAATATTAAATTATTATTATTATTATTTCAAA
>JANHAO010012919.1:0-16132 GCA_026873985.1 Saraca asoca | reverse complement strand
GCTTCATCTTATTTATGCATGAGTCATAACTATGAACACAACATGCAATATAAGATGAATAATCAACCTTTATTATCCAAATCCACAGATCGCTTAGTCATAGATTCAATAGAGCTCCAATTAAATTAATTCTAGGGCACCTATATACAACTAACAAGTGAAGGGCAAAGAACTCAACGATTGTCCAGCCAGCAATCTGAGGTGCGAGACCCGTTAGTTGAGGAGCTGTTTCAGAAGATGGCCCAGTTGGAAGAACGCCTTCGAATCCCGAGTGATCGAACTCGCTGTGAGGAATGATCGCCACTTTCTGAGGAGATTGAAGCTCGATCTCTATTGCTCAAGCTTAGGGTCCCCGCGATCCCATTGTACAACGGGGATTCTGATCCGTATGATCATCTGGACGCGTTCAACATTCAAATGGACTTGTAGATAGCTGACCCCATGGTCAAGTGTTAAGTGTTTCAGGCCACATTAGGGAGTGTGCCTCAAGCTTGGTTCAGAAGCCTCCTTACTCGCTCAATCGGCAGTTGGAAAGACTGTCAACAGAAGTTCATCAGCGAATATTGAACATTGAAGAGATAAATGATGCCCCTGCCACCTCGTTATGGTCTTTCAACGCAAGCATGAGTCACTTAAAGACTGCATCGCTAGATTCAGGCTCAAGGCAAATTTGGTAGAGAATTTATCTGAAGAAACCATGCTGGCTACCATCTCTATGGGACTCCGTAAAGATGGGAAGCTGTACAAAAGTCTGTATAAGTCCCCGGTCAAGGACCTCGCTGAGTTCTATGAACGGGGCTGCTAAGCAAATAAAATGGGATGGGACTTTCGACTTGGAAAAGTCTGACAAGAAGGATGAAAAGGTCAACTCCTCTCGCGATAAGAAGAGGAGCGATGTGGACCAAGGGGATCACCCCCCGAACAGGAAGCAAAGAAATCCAGGAGGTCCAAGGATGAGCGACCTCAATACTCAAGCCGTTTCGAGTAGTATAGCGTGCTCTCAGATCCCCAAGATAGAATTTACTTGGCGGAAAGAGATAGGGAAAATTTCGAAAGGCCTAGACCCTTAAGGACTCCATTTAGGTAGAAGAACAAGGACGAGTTCTGTGCCTATCACAATGAGGCCGGGCATGGGACATCAAATTGTCTAACCCTCAAAGATGCAATTGAAGATCTAATTCAGAAAGATCGCTTGAGCGGATATGTAGTGCAACCTACAGCATAGCCTCCCCAGCCTAGCACCAACCAAAAGCCGGGGGGCTCATTTTGAGTTATACACTGACGTTGTATTCTGAGATTTCGAGGTGAATGTAAATGTGATTGTTTTGTTGAAAGCTATTTACTAATTGGCATGGTATCAATTACTTTCTTCTTTCTGGCATTTAAATATTTGTAGTATTCGCAACTCACATGTGATCAATATATCGCGAATTTTATCAAAGAACTTCATACTTTACACCAACTGTGACACCCGATCCGGTTGAGGTCCCTTAGAGCTCATTCCGGAGAAGAATTGATAAACACTTAACCAATTGAGCTGCGAGCTCGCTGAGACGTGAAGACACTTAAAAACACCCGCTATGCCAGCATGGCTACGTGCTCGCTAAGGTGCAGAGGCACTAAAAAATACTCACTGTGTCAGCGCGGTTGCGTGCTCGCTGAGGTGCGGAGGCACTAAAAAACACTCACTTCACCGGCATGGCTGCGTGCTCGCTGAGGTGTGAAGGCACTCCTAAATACTCAACGCTAGCATACCTTTGGGGTTGCTGAAGCGTAAGGAATTAACGAATTGGATACTTGCCTAAGGCAAGAAAATTGTTTTACTTCACAGCTCTCATGCAAACTCAATTAAGTCGCAGCTCTCATGCGCACTTGTCAATTTAGCCACAAAATCAGCCCGAGGATAGCATCTCTCATAGCTATCATGTGGAATTGCTCTAATTCGCAGCTCACTTGTGACCAAGTCTCGTGCAATTTCTTGAACATGTGCAAATCACTCAGATCGAGCCAACAATAGTCGCTG
Organism: Saraca asoca; assembly: GCA_026873985.1. NCBI lineage: Eukaryota > Viridiplantae > Streptophyta > Magnoliopsida > Fabales > Fabaceae > Saraca > Saraca asoca. The sequence continues at coordinate 14,109 of JANHAO010012919.1, read as the reverse complement.
GACACGTGTCACAAAAACGTGGCCTAGTACAGATGGAACGATAGTCTCGGGAAGAGGCTGACGATTTGAGAGCTGAAGAGTCTTAACTCCCAGCCCGTAGAGCGAGCTGCGAGTTGGGGGGCTTATGTTATATGCGAAATTGGCTAGGGCCAAGAGCGCTCGTAAGAAGACTGAGACCAATGAGAGGATCAACTCGAGCAGCGCCCAGGGTCGTTTCGTCGCATCACGAAGCAACTTCGTCGACCCCGACTAGCGCCCAAGGCGCGGGTTCAAACTTGCCATTCCTAGGGTCGGGCAAGCGACCTAACAAAGTATAGCCTATGACTAAGGGCCTGCCAGACAGAAGGATTAAATCATGTCTTTCCCCGATCAACAAATGGGGCCCCACTTGCAGAAGACGGCCTGCAGCAGTCGAAAGTAGAAATCTAGTCTACATCTTCTATCTTGTGCAATAAATACTGATGTAATAGATTTACTGCTTATGTAATTACCTTTGTAGCCCCCCACCTCTATAAATAAGAGGGAGGAGCCCAACTGTGAGAGAGGAGATTCCACTAGGCTAAAACTCTGCCAAAACAAAGATTAAACACTTTAAGAATATTATCTCAATAATACACTGGTGTGGACGTAGGGTACAGTGTTGTCTGGATTTGGCTGAACCACGTTAAATCCCGTGTCTTGCTCTTTGTTCTTCCCTTCATCTTCGTTTACCTTGTTGCTCTGCTACATTTGAACCGGATATAGGCTTGAGATCCCATAAGAATCCCCTATTAGCCGGATTTTGGGACCATCCGTACGAATCGTAATCCGACATCAACACTTACATTGCGAGTTAGGAGGCTCCTGAACCACATTCGGGGAATTTCACCCAAGGTAGCGGGGAAGACATGACATCTGATTAAGGGGTTACAGGCTTGTAGATTCATCCGGATATTAAACAAGTCTAGATGGTTATGCGGGTCGCTGTCTCCATCATATGACAGAATGGCTGGAATCTTGAGCTCACACAGAAGGGGTTCCTCCATGATCTCTTTAGTGAAAGGGGCTTGCTCCCCAAAGCGACCTTAGTTATTCTGACTCTGAGGATGCTCCTCCAGATGCCTGGCCCTCTAAAGGAGGTCTTCCACCAAAAGATCCAAGCCCCTTGGTCTTCGGCTAGGGACTCGACGGTTTAGCTCGCTGTCCCTGCCATGTGGATAGCGACGCAAAGCCTGCTCCTAATTAGCTTCACCAAAACGTTCAACCTCGGGTACGGTGATTTCAGTTCGCACTTGCACATTCTGGGCCTGTGTCTGTACCAATAGTGTGATTGTTTTGGCCAGCTCTCCCATCATGCGCTCAAGTTTTTCTTGACGTTGAAGCTAGGTCCGTAGTCCATCGACGTCATTAGCGGCGAGAACTGGTTATGCCGAACTAGTTGAAGGGATACCAGCAGTTGCTCTGGCGACAGGAGTAGTGGACGAGTCTGTTGTCGAAACATGGCCATCCGAAGGATGGAGTTATGTATTCAAGGCCCTGGTGACTCTTCCCTTGGCCATTGCAGTGGAAACGAACCAGAATAGGCGAGATCCCCACAGACGGCACCAAAATGTTGACATCGGATTTCAGTTCGTACGGATGGTCCAAAAATCCAGCCAACGGGGGATTCTTACGGGATCTCAAGCCTGTGTCCGGTTCAAATGTAGCAGAGCAACAAGGTAAACGAAGATAAAGGGAAGAGCGAAGAGGAAAACACAGGATATAACGTGGTTCGGCCAAAACTAGACAGCGCTAGACCCTACGTCCATGGTAGTGTATTATTGAGACAATATTCTTACAGCGTTTGATCTCTATTTCGATAGAGTTTTAGCCTGGTGGGATCTCTCTTCTCACAATTGGGCTCCTCCCTCATATTTATAGAGGAAAGGAGGCTACAATAGTAAATACACATGCAGTAAATCTATTACATCAACATTTATTGTACAAGATAGAATGTGCAGACCAAATATTCTACTTTCGACTACAAGCTGCCTATTGCAGGCGAGACCCCATTTGACCGTTGGGGCAAGACATGATTTAACCATTCTGTCTGGCGAGCTTTGGGTCGTAGGCTAGACTTCGTCAGGTCGCTTGCCCGACCTCGGGAATAGCGAGTTTGAACCCGTGCCTTCGCACACGAGTCAGGGTCGATGAGGTCGCTTTATAATGTGACGAAACGATCCCGGGCACTGCTTGAGTTAGTCCCCTCGCTGGTCTCGATCTTCTCACTAGTACTCTTGGCCCTAACCAATTTTCGCATATAACAATATAATAATGGAATAATTGTGTTATAGGCATTTTTTGGTTCTGTAAAATGGGTTGGCAAAGGCCTGACAGCAGATTAAATTCTAGAGGGGAAAAAACTGAGCTTGCTAGGCCACCATCTACACAAGCAATAGAACAAGGCAGAGTCCCAACTCGCTAAGGAACAAGGCTTGGCTTGTATGGCCAACAACTTGCTATTCGTGAGCTCGCATTGTCAAAGGCGAGCTTGCGAGGATCGTTTTCACTGATCGAAGGCCAACAGTGATTGAAGGTCCTAGCTTGCAAACATCGCATCTTGCCCAACTAAACCATAAAGTAGCGACCCTCTTAGACTTAATTCGTGGGCCCAGTCTACAAGAAGCAACACCACGAGTCCACCCGTAAAAAGCAAGCTTCAAAAATCAACCGCCAGTCTGTAAAAGCCATTTTGCAGTAGTTTAGGCTGTCTTGTACATTTATTTTGATGTAACAGAAATACAAACTGAGTAATTACCATTGTAACCTCCCCAGCCTCTATAAATAAGAAAAGGGACGTTATTGTAGAGGAAGAGCAAAGCTAGTATACTTAAACTCTATAAAAATTCCTTTAGATCAATACATTATTGTGGACGTAGGGACCAATGCTATCCGATTTTGGTCAAACCACATTAAAAGGCCTTTGTGTATCTGTTGTTCTTCCTCTTATTTCTCTTCATTCTTCATTTGCAACAACCAGAAAGTAGTTTGAATCCATGAAAACTCCTCTAGTTGGTTGGACACCGTCAACATTTTAGCATCATCTGTAGGGACTCATCTGCTCTCTGGTTAATCTCTTGTGTAGCTATAATGGTAAGAGGAAGAGCCACCAGAACTTCGAATGCATTGGTTGACCCACCGGAAGGTCATGTGTCTACAACAAACACTTCCTCTGCTCCTGTCATTGGTGTCGCAACTGGCTTGCCCCCAGCCAGCTCTTTTCAACCTACTACTGTTGCCAACGACCCCAATGGAGTACAATCTTGGCTTTAACACTAGGAGAGGCTGGAAAATATGATGGGAGAACTAACTAAAGTGGTCACTGTGCTAACACAAGTGCAAGCTCAGGGTTTGCAAAGGTAGAACGAAGCCGCTATACCTGAGAATGTTCCACAGTAGCAGCAAGCTGGATGTTTAAGCAGAGCCAATCAGTCTCCAGGTCACTGCTCACAACAGCAAACTTGAGGTCGCTGCTCTCATGACTAGGAGAGTCAAAGGGATCAGCAATCTTTCGACCAGCGATCTGGGGCGAAGGACCCACTACTGGAAGAATTGTATCAAAAAATGAACCAGTTGGAAGAACGTCTCCGAGCTCCCAATGACCGAGCTCGCTATAAGGACAGGTCACTATTCTCCAAAGAGATCGAGGCTCAGCCCCTCCCCCTCAAGCTCAAAGTTCCCACGATTCCACTATACAATGGGGACACTGATCCTTATGACCATCTAGACACGTTCAATGTCCAAATGAATTTGCAAACAATTGACCCTTTAGTCAAATGCTAAGTTTTCCTAGCTATACTAGGAGGTGTACCTCGAGCCTAGTTTAGAAGTCTTCTAGCTCGCTTAATATGTAGCTGGGAAGAGAGCTAGTAGAAATTTATCGTACAATACCGAGAGTTGAAAAGGTAACTCATGCCCCCTACCACCTCACGATGGTCTTTCAACGTAAGCATGAGTTGCTGAAGGATTACATTGCCAAGTTCAGACTTAAAGCTAACTCGGTAGAGAATCCATCTAAAGAAACCATGTTGACAACAATCTCCGCAGGATTCTGCAAGGACGAAAACTTGTACAAAAGTTTATACAAGTCTCCGGTGAAAGATTTAACCGAGTTTTATGAACGAGTAGCCAAGTAGATCAAATGTGAAGAAACCTTCGGCTCAGGAAGGCCTAACCAGAAGGACAAGAAGGATATCTCTGTCCATAATAAAAAGAGGGGCAATGTGGATTAAGGTGACCACTCTGATGAGCAAACTAGGAAGAAGTCCAATAAGCTCAAAGGCGAGCGATCTCAGCCCCCAAGTCATCATGAGCATTACAACGTTCTATCGAACTCCTAAGATAGGATATACATAGCGAAAAGGGACCTAGAGGACTTCGGGAGGCCCAGACCTTTGAAGTTCCCTTTCAGGCAAAGGAACAGAGAAGAGTTTTGTGCTTACCATAATGAGGTTGGGCATGAAACCTCAAATTGTCGAGAGCTCAAGGATGCAATCGAAGATCTGATAAAGAGATGCTGCCTAAAAGAGTATGTGGTGTGACCTGCGAGGCAACGACCTCAGTATCCACAACGAGATCCCGATCATGAGCTAGGGGGCTCAATTAGAATTATACATTAATGTATTATTATAATTTAGAAGCTAGTGTTCAAGATTCCTTCTTTGTCTCTGTTGAAAGAAACTTTGTCTGCCGATTGGCCTGGCCCAATAGTAATCTCTTCCTTGCATGTATCAGACTTGCTTTTTGCCATCGAATGTGCATGATCCTTTGAGCTCATATGCTGCAAACTCTCTTAAGCATCATGTGCGGACACTTTGCCAACCGCGACCTCTAGTCCAGTTGAGGCATTGTGGTGCTAAAAATATTTATAAAACTCTTCGTCAATTGCGACCTCTGGTCTAGTTGAGGTGCTGTGACATTAAAAATATCCATAAAACTTTGCCAACTGCGACCTTTGGTCTAGTTAAGGCGTGAAGATGCTAAAAATAAACTCATTTGCTAACTGTGTCCTCTGGTCTAGTTGAGACATAGAGACACTAAAAATAAACTCAATTCCAGTAGAGTTGGGGGCTCGCTAAGGCATAGAGGTGATAAAATAAACTCAATTCCAGTAGAGCTACGGGCTTGCTCAGGCATGGAGGTGCTAAAATAAACTCAATTCTAGTGAAGCTGCGAGCTCGCTCAAGCACGAAGGTACTAAAATAAACTCAATTCCAGTGAAACTACGGGCTCGCTGAGGCACAAAGGTGCTAAAATAAATTTGATTGCCCAAGCAATGAAATCATTGTGGCATAGCTCATTAGTCGCAACTCATGTGTGACTTGATGTTCGCAGCTCTCATGCGATTTAATGATTCATAGCTCTCACGCGAAGTATTGCTCGTAGCTCACATGCGACGCATTGTTTGAAGATTTCATACCATTTCCTGCAGGATGCAACTATCATACATCTCGTTAGGACAATTTTCTTACTATAATCTAAGGGATTCGAGGCTCTCATATTCATGGTTCATTAGAAAATATGGTCGATTGGCTGATCGACTATCTCATTTTGCTGTGATTTGCACAAATTCACATTATCATATGTGATGTGCAAAACATTCAAAAATAATAGAACATGCAAGAATCACAAAGATTTCATTCATTAAAAGCCTCAATGAGGTAAATTTACATTGAGAAAATTCAGAGTACAAGTCAAAACAAAAGAAGCCTACGGCTATTACATTCTGGAAAAGAAGGTCGAACATCGGGAGGTGAACTCCCACCAACTAGGGGACCGAGGAGCATGTTGGGTCCCCAACTTTCTTCTTCCAGTTGTCCTCCTCAGTAGTAAGCTCCTCCTCAACCTCACCCTTTGTGCTGAGGACTTCAAAGAAGCACACCAGAGTGGTTAGAACCCCATGACATCACTGTGAGGAAAGAATCCAAGATCTACGAAAGATCTTTCCTCATTCTTAGAGAAGGAGAATTGGTCACAAAGGCTTCCTGTACAGCAGACCATGCACATCTCTCCAAAAAAGCAGATCACCAGAAATATGGGAGGCTTATCTGAGGCACCCATCATACCACTCGATGAAGAAGGAAAGAAAACTTCATCTGTCTTAAATAGGACTAGCTTGGTCTCACCAAAGAGTTCAGGAGAAGCTCCTAACCACTCTCATTAAATGCTTTGGAAGAAATCGAGGCAGACTCATCTATGGCAGTGAGACACGTATAACAAGAGGAATGGCCTGGATTAGATGAAACGACAAGCTGATCGAAGACTTTAACTGCACAACAATCTATAAAGAAGGCCCTTTGCAAATGATACTATTCAACTCTCAGCCCGTGAAGCAAGCTGAGAGTTAGGGGCTTATGTTATAGACGTTTTTTGGTTCTACGAAATGAGCTAGCAAAGGCCCGACAACAGATTAAATCCAAGAGGGAAAAGGGCTAAGCTCGTTAGGTCGCCATCTACACAAGCAATAAAACGAGGTAAAGTCCTAACTCGCTAAGGGACAAGGTTCGATTCGTATAGCCGACAGCTCACTATTCGCGAGCTCACATTACTAAAGGCGAGCTCACGATGATCATTCTCATTGACCGAAGGCCAGCAGCGATCAAGGGTCCCAACTCGCAAACATCGTATCTTGTCCAGCTAAACCATAAAACAGCGACCCTTTCAGGCTTAGTTCATGGGACCAGTCTGCAAGAAGCAACACCACAAGCCCACCCGTAGAAAGCAAGCTTCGAAAATCAACCGCCAGTTTGCAAAAGTCATTTTGTAGTAACTTAGGCTGTCTTGTACATTTATTTTGATATAACAGAAATATAAATTGAGTAATTACCATTGTAGCCTCCCCAACTTCTATAAATAGGAGGAGGGAGATCATTGTAGAGGAAGAATGAAGCTAGTATACTTAAACTCTATAGAAATTCCTTGAGATCAATACGTTACTATAGACGTAGGGACCGATGTTGTCTGATTTTAGCCGAACCACGTTTAAAACCCTTTGTGTATTTGTTGTTTTTCCTCTTATTTCTCTTCATTCTTCATTTGCAATAATCGAAAAGCAGTTTGAGTCCATGAGAACTCCTCTGATTGGTTAAATTCTGACAGAACCCAAATTCATCATTAACAAATTGATTATTATTAAATGATTTTTAAATAATTGATTATATAAAATCTCATTTGATAATTAATTATTCATAACATATTTTTATTTAAATTATATATAGAAAAACTACTTTTTAATGTTAAATTATTAAAATGTGCAATGAAGAAAAAGGGAGCTATAAGTTATGGTACTTTGTTTTCCTAATTGTTGGAATAAAAACAATAATAACAAAAAAAAAAAGTGAGGATAATATGAGTATAAATCTTAATGTTTTTCTTTAAATTAATTAAAATTATTATTTATAGTTAATTATTGAAAGATTTTAAAAATACAATCAAGTATTATTAAAATGATTATAATCAATTATTGCACTTATACTTGATTAGAGAAAAAGAGCTATAATATAATTGATAATTGATTATAACAATTTTTAAAAAAATTTGGTTAAAACTTTGAATAATTATTTATAAGTAATAATTCTAATTAGGTTTAAACTTACTCAAAACAACTTTTATTTAAATTGATATTATGAAAACTGAAACATTCATGAAATATTTGGTTGTGAAATTTCAAGGCAAGTAATGGAATAAAAAAACTAATTTCCTTACTAACTATTTGATTCGTGTGTAATGAAATATGTTACTATTACTTCACCTTAATAAATTCTTCCATTTGAAACCCTTTTCTCATCTAAAATATCAAATTATATTACTTTTTGGAAAAAAAAAACAGCTAAAAATAATCATTTATCATTTTCCTTCTATTATCTCGCAAAACTCTCTTCACTACCTATCGCTGTTTACTACCACCTTTCGTCATTGACTACAGCGAACCATCACTATTACCATTAACCACTATTACTACCACTATTGACTATCATCCACTACTACCTTCTATTCTTCTATTGTTGATAAAATAATTTAATATTAAACACGATTTTTTATGTGCTCATTTTAACAATAATAACATAAGCTCTATTTTCTCTTTCTTTTTTTTATTATCCTTTTAAGTAATTTAATATTAAATGTAATTTTTTTATATATAATAAATTATATATAACCAACTAGATTGCAGTCCATGCGATAGATGGATTCTAATTGCTATATTTTTTGTTATTTTAAATTATTTTGATCGTACAAAAGTGCATAAAATAGATCTCCTTCACATTTATGAGATACTTGTATCTTGTGAAACAAACTTTTACCTTCATGCATATAAAATTATACAAATATGATTTCTCAACAACGCAGAGCATATGGCATCCATCATGCTATTCAATACAGATTGCTTTGTCTTGGTATATCCGCAAAATAAAAAATATACAATGAGGAAATTACATAATGATCACAGGGATACAAAATCCTGCTAAACATCCTCGCATATGACAAATGAAGGTTATCAATGGAAATCGCTATCTTCTTGACATTCGGTAACTTGAGAATAATCACTACATGTCTCAAAACAAAGCAATTAATTTCAAGATATCCAAGAAACAAAACAAACAGTACGAAGGAAAACTTCCTGAAAGACTTATGAGCATGATGCTAAGAACCTACTTTGGTCAGACAACAAGAAACACAAGGAAATTTTCAACCGTTTCACTTGTAAACAGAGAATAGAATCTCAAGGACACCTAGAAGGATTAAAGACCATTGTCAAATTAAGGTCACTAACACAAAAGATTGAACTTTGGATTTTTTTGTTTTGTATCGTGGGCAAGACATGTCATATATATGATTAAAGACCACTGTCAACTTAAGATAGCAAAATAGAAATTCAGAGTTCTTATAGATCACCAACCAAATGAAGTGCAGAATGACCTCCCCTACCAATTGCTAGAAAGTCAGCAGAGCAAAGTGTGAAATAGCGATTCAATCCTGAAAAATCAGGGTATGTTTCACTTGGTAAACCACCAAACTAATCTTCGGTTAAGAAAAAAGAAAGTATGTGGCAGCAAAAGACAAAGAAAACCTAACATTCTCAAAATCATTTAGAATTCAGACCTAAGTACCTATTGGACGATATATAGCAGGATGACTAGCTATTTGTGAAAACAAATGTATCATTTGTTTCCTGTACAAAATTCAACATTGACAATATATATCAAATATCTTTAATTAAAGAACAAACCAGGAAAAAGGAAAAAACGCTTTGGATACTCCAATGCAGTCATAAAATTTTGGCATAACCTGGAATTTCTTGTAGGATATTCTTAGAGAGGTGCTTCAACAAAGCCACCAAATACAGCTCCTTCCTGGTCTCCAACATCCTGAAGAAGAATAACATTCAGATGAGTATAATGATTAGCCTTAATACTAAAGGATATCCATGAATGTTTCAAACTGTAGAATTATATAAATAAAATAGAAGGTTATCTATTTTAGATAGAAAACTATTTAATAATTATCTATTCCTTATTAGACTAGTATTAGAATTTTATTTATTATCTATGACTTTTATTATATATACATAATCTCTGAGGTTTTCACTCAAGCCATTCATAGTTCTCTTTGGTTTCAAGTTGATGTCAAAACCCTTGTCATTGAGCAACTCTGCTTCTGCCACCGAGTATCAATTCTGGCATTCCTTATTGTTGAATCATATCAACTCTACCTTGCACTAATTCTGGTCTTTTCTAAACTACTCAAACAAACTTAGCCAAACCTTACTTCTACATCAACCTAAACAAGGCCTTCATATCATCCTTCAACCTTCATCATCGTCCCTAAATAGCTGGTATCCTAAACAACATCATCTTTCAACATGTGCTATTCCTCTGGTTCCGCAATTAATTACCGACATTCTCTGCCTCTCACCCACCACAAACAGTGCCTCAGCTTGTCTCCTACTTAGTAGAACCGTTCTCCACCTATCGTAACAAATCCCATCAAAACATTTGTCTAAACCTAGAATCTTGACAAACAGAGTCTAGAACCGAACTCATAAAGCAAAAATCAACCAGATCTCAGTGTTCTGACATCTCACACAGCACCTGTCATCGACGAATGAGCCCACGCGCCATTGTTCTCATCTGCGCTTGACTTACACACACCGTACCACCTTCATGCCTGACCACTCTACACCCTTAAGGAGAGAAAAAGAAGCGCCGAGCTACAGCCGAGCTGTCTGGCGAAGGAGGAACATCAATCGGCTCCAGCTCCTCGATTAACACCTTCAGATCCAACTTCTCAGTGGTTCCTCCGCCGCCGGTCACGACGGCTTCGCCCTCCAAAACCCCGCCTTTGACTGCGGTTTCTAGATCCAGTACCTCGGCTCCACTGCCGACATCGAGTTTAGCTGGGTGATACGAAGGCATTTTTCGTTAACTTTGTGAGGGCACTGAAGTAAGCTTTAAGTGGAAGGTCAAATGGTAGTCTGACAGAGAAAGAAACGATTTTTGAGATGAAAAAATGAAAAGGCCCTCAAATCTGAGGCTTTTTCAACTGAATGGTGTGGAAAAAAAAAAAATTATTACGTAAATGGTATGTTTTGAAATAATTTACGTGGGTAATGTCCTTTTATTTATTTTATTTTCTTTTAATTTTTTTTATCACCAACTTCTTCTAACATTTTCTAATTTTTTTTCAAATAGAAAGTTGGAAGACGTTGGTGACATCAACGTCTCTAATTTTTTTTTTCTTATTTTTTAAAATTAAAAAAATAATAAATAATAAATAATAAATTTTTTAAAAAATAATATAAAATAATTAAATAATATATCACAATAAATTATATATTAATTAAAATTTTAATAAAAAATAAAATTTTATTATTAATAAAAAATTTTAAATATTAAATTTTAAAGAAATTAAATTTTTTATTTTTTGGAAAATAAAAAATAAAAAGAAAAAAGAAAAAATAAATTTTCTGAAAAAACATTTTTAAAACTTTTTCTATTTTTTGTTTTTTCTTATTTTTTATTAAAAATAAAAAATATATTTCAAAAGAATTTAAAAATAAAATTGTTATAAAATAACTAGAGAATATGTCATAATTAATTACATTTTGACTAAAATTTTAATAAAAAAATAAAATTCTATTATCAATTAAAATTTCAAATATTAAATTTTAAAAAAATTAAATATTTTATTTTAAAAAAAATAAAAAAAAAAATTTTGGGACAAGTTTTTTGAACTTTTTCTAATTTTTTATTTTTTTCTTATTTTTTATAAAATATAAAATAATTAGATAATATGTTACAATTAATTATATATTGACAAAAATTTTAATAAGAAATAAAATTTTATCATGAATAAAAAATTTGAAAAAGAAAAATAAAAATAAAAAAAATAAAAGAGTTATTTCAAAAAAATTTAAAAAAAATAAAAAAGAAGAAATTCTTTTTGCATTTTTCTTTTTTATTTTTATTTTTTAAATTTTTTATTTATGATAAAATTTTATTTTTTATTAAAATTTTAGTAAATATAGTTAATTGTTACTTATTATCTAGTTATTTTTTATTTTTAATGAAAAAATAAAAATAATAAAAATTAGAAAAAGTTCAGAAAATTTGTCCCAAAAAAATTATTTTTTCCTTTTTATTTTTATTTTTTTGTTTTCTAAAAAATAAAATATTTTTTTTTAAATTTAATATTTGAACTTTGAATTGGTGATAGAATTTTATTTTTTTATTAAAATTTTAGTTAAAATGTAATTAATTATGACATATTGTCTAGTTATTTTATAAAATTTTATTTTTTTAAATTCTTTTGAGATAAATTTTTTATTTTTTATTTTTTATTTTTCTTTGTTATAAAAAAATAAGAAAAAACAAAAAATAGAAAAAGTTGAAAAAACATTTTTTCAGAAAATTAATTTTTTTCTTTTTTATTTTATTTTTTAATTTTTATTTTCTAAAAAATAAAAAAATTTAATTTTTTTAAAATTTAATATTAAAATTTTTTATTCATAATAAAATTTTATTTTTTTATTAAAATTTTAATTAATATATAATTTATTGTGACATATTATCTAATTATTTTTTATTTTTTTAAAAAAATATATTATTTATTATTTATTTTTTTATTTTTAAAAAATAAGAAAATAAAAAAATTGAAAATCTATTTAAAAAAATTAGAAAATGTTGGAAGACCAAAAAAAATTTAAAAAAATAAAAAAAGGTAAAAGGACACCACCCACTTAAAATTGTTTCAAAAGCACACCATTTGCGTAATAAGTTTTTTTTTTTTTCACACCATTCAGGTGAAAAAGCCCAAATCTAAAGGGTAAGAAGCGTGTGGGAAAGAAAGAGAGGAGTGAGGGATTATAAAAAATATTTATATTGAAAAAAAATTAATTTATGATTTCATTTTTAATATTAAATATGTATTAAAAATTTAATATTTTAAATTATTAAAATAATATCTTTTTTAAAAGCATCGGTCAAATCAAATAAAATAATTTTTTTAATATAAATATTTTTATAATAAATTGAATTATAAACTTATCAAAACTATTTTTTAATATTAAATATGCATTAAAAATTTAATATTTTAAATAATTAAAATAATATCATTTTTTCGAACAGGTGGTTGGTTACTTTATTCTAATTACTATGATTTTTATATATATCTTTTATTTACTCAATCTTTAAATGAAATGTAAATGTAATCATAGATTCATTATAATATTTGCACATTTTAACCATATATTATGCAATCTTATGATTTTACCAAATTTATTTTACTTTCTATCAATTTTATTTTTATTCTTCCTTCCATTTTCTTTCTTCTCATTTTCCACCCAATCAATCAACAAAACATAATTTTCTTTTCCCTTCATTTTTCTTTCTTCTCATTTTTTTTCCTTTCTTTTTTTCCACTCATCCAAATAAAACATAATGCAAAATTATCTTATTTAGATTTCCCACTAGTTTTAGCCTTCCCAACCCTATCTCATTAAAAAAAAGAAAAGTACCTTATTTACCTAAGCCTGTCAAATTCTTTGTTCAACAAATTATACTTGTTTTCCCTCATTTCTTTATTTCACAGAGCCTCTCTCCAAGAAAAAAGGGAATTAAAAAAATATGTCTACAAGTAACCATTCAAGGTGTCTCAAAATAAAAGGAGTTTCTTTGATTCAAGGCATTCAAACAAGCTCGATCATTCACAACTACCATTGTTCAAATTGGTAGTTCTACTGAATATCTCTCACATCCTAATTTTCTTGATCACTAGATATTTGACTTTAGAGCATCTGATCACATGATTGGTAATTAATCTCTTTTCACTCATATTTTGTTACCTGTCTCACCATATGCCATCACTTAAGCAAATGGTTCTACAATAATTGCCAAGGAAGTGGGCCAAGTCGATCCAACTTCCTCTGTATCATTGAAATTTGTCTTTTTTGTATCTGATTGTTCTTTAAATTTAATTTCCATTAATCAACTCAGTTGGACACTTAACTATTTTGTTACCTTTTGTTCCTATTCTTTTTCTATACAGGATCATGCTATGAGACAAATGATTGCAACAAGGTATGAGTCATATGGTTTATACTATCTTTAACCTGCAACTTCAATGGTGTGTTCCACATCTAAGTTTCTCGAGTTACTTCACCAATGTTTAGGTCATTTGAGTTTCTCCAAATTTTAAAAGATGAGTGATGTGTTCGGTTGTCGAGGTCGATCAAATTAGAAATTTATAAATTGGATTACACTACTCTACTTGTAGCATAGAGCAACACCAGGTCGAACCCAAAGATCATTTGTGGATGATATCAATTAAGTTAGGAGCTGTAAATTGGGGGGGTTGGCAGAAACTAAACTACAACTACACTAACAGAAAACATACAAAACAGAAACTAAAATTACAAATAACAAGCAACCAGCCAAGGGAATCAATTTGAGATTAATGCTTCCTTGATTACTAAATGTTCATTCAATTGTTAATCATTTCTATGGCTTATAGCTTAAAATCATAAACAAGAATCCTTGAAAATGATTAATGAGTCTAATCAGAACTTAGCCACAAATAATCCATGAAATCTCAATG
>JANHAO010012918.1:0-16118 GCA_026873985.1 Saraca asoca | reverse complement strand
TTAGGTCTCTAGCTGGTTTAGTGTGGGCTGGAGCAAAGGGAGTTGCATTGGGCTCAAGCTTATGTCAATTGGGGCCTTAAAACTTCAATTCTATAGGGCTCATTTTCATAGCATCTCTACCTCCGAATGCAGCCTATTTTTCACGCCCAATTTGATCATTTTAACATAGGAAGTATTCATATGAATTGTGGATCTATGTGTTAGCTTCCATTTGGACTTTGTTTCACCTCATTTGGACCTCTATAGCTCAAGATATGATCTTCTGAATGCACAGAGGTCAGCTGCTCGGGACCAGGCTGGGATAATATTCTGATTTTGAATTGATCTCCAATTTTGGACGACCAATTGTGTGATTCAGCTTTTGAACCCTTCATGAAAGTTGTAGATATCTCTCTTATATTTCCTACAAGACAAGAATCACATCAATTGGATAAGTGTAACTCAAGATATGGCTAGATTACAAAAACTACTCAAAATGGCCAATTATGCAGAATTTTACAATTTGATGCCAATTGACTCCACACTATAAAAACATCTTAACATAGCTGGAAGTAATTCATTTTGGCCCTTAAAATGATAAGTATGAGAAAAAATAAATGCATGAAATATTGTGTTATCAAACCCTGACCAAGCTAGAAATGTTAAAAAGGGAAGCCATGATTGCAATAGCGAGGGCAGTTTGAAGGCTGACCCTAGTTCCTAACTTGTGAATAAGGTAAAGCCCCAGTGACCTTGACATCAAGGTCACCATGAAAGTTACACTATCTTATCTGACACCCAAGGTAGGATTTTTACCACAGAGGGAAGATTTTGGGAAGTAAAGGCCTTTAAGGGCCCCCAGTAAGTTTAGAGATGCAGGTAGATTCTGTGTTTATCACAATGAGGTCGGGCACACTATCTCGGAATGTTGGGCACTAAGAGATGCTATTGAAGACTTCATCAAAAGAGGCTGCTTGCAGGATTATCTGGTAAAACCACCAGAGTCATGGTTAGGCAACCCTAACAAGGCCCTGATCAAGAGCAAGGACCCTCAGTCAGAACTATATTTTGATTTTGTAATATTATTTAGAAGCTAATGAAAGTGTTTCAAATTTCTCTATTTGATGGTCTCTGGAAAATTTTATTTAGAAAAGAGTTCTTCTATGTGAATAAAGTCAGATCCAATATCATTACCAGCTAATCAGCTGAGGTGCAGAGGCACTAAAATAAACTCAATTACCTACTTGAACGGTAAGATTGCTGTCTCACTGAGAAATGAGATTGCTGTGAAGTTGAGTAATGAGATTGCTATCTCGCTGAGCAACAAGATTACTATGGAACTGAGCAACAAGATTGCTACTTCACTAAGTAATGGGATTGCTGTGAGACTAAGCAATAAGATTGTTGTTCCATTGAGCAATAAGATTGCTGGCAAAATCAAATTCATACTGCCCATTGAGCAACAAGATTGCTGTGAAGCTGAGCAATGAGATTGCTGCTTCATTGAGCAATAAGATTGCTATGGCATGATTTGTAAGACACAGCTCTTATGCGATCGAATGCTCATAGCTCTCATGTGACTCAATGCTCGCTCGTAGCTCTCATGTGACTAAATGCTTGCAACTCCCATGCAACCAGGTGCTCGCAGCTCTTATACAGCCTACCCAGACATCATTCATTCAAGACACTCACATGCCCAGATAGACAGTGGAAATCATGACCGACTGGTTATCAAAATATTTCATTCAATAATGATTCGTGAGGATTAACATTATCATTTGAGATGCACGAAGCATCCAATACAACATTCAAAAACTATAAAGGAAGTTCATTCATCAAAAGCCCCATTCAATGAGGTAAAATTACATAAGATTCAAAGTACATTAAAGTATAAAGCCTACAAGTATTGCTTTCAGAAGGAAGAGAATAAGTCTCACAATAGGATCGTGAGGAAGTAATCCAAGATCTGCACAAAACTTCCTAACAAGAGAAGCCATTCATGGAAGTCACATGTTGTAGGCCATTCCGGCCTCGTAATCTCATACAACAGGCCATACACGCCTCAAAGTGCTTCATCGGAAGCCAAAACACCAGAAATATGGGGAGCTTAGCTAAAACATTCATCAGATTACTCTGTGGAGAAGTAAGAGGAACTCCTTAAGCTCTATTTAAACTAGTCTGAGTTCACCAAAGAACCTAAAGGATAATCTACTACTCTAGATCAAATGATCTGAAATAAATGAAGTTGCCACGCCAATGACTACAAAGCATGCTAAAAAAGAAGTATGGCCAGAGACAGAGGAAATAAAAGATTGAAAGCTTGAAATGACAACATGACAGTCTGAGTAAAAGGACTTTGACTACCATGCAAATTAAAAGCAAGGCCTCAGGCAAAATTACAACTCCCAATTCGCTAAGCAAACTGAGAGTTAGAGGGCTAATGTTATAGGTAAAATTTGGTATCATGAAATGGGTCGGTAGAACCTCAGTAGAAGCTAAGTTTGAGCAAAGGAAGTCCAGCTCTTTGAAGTTGAGGTTGCTAAGTCTTGGCTCGCATACTCAACAACTGATCCTACGCAAGCTTGCTTCACTATACGGGAGCTTGTCCTCACTGGTCAAAGACTAGTAATGACCCTGAGCCAGAAATGGCTTGTGAGATAAGGCACATTGCCTAATTGAAAAGCTCAACAAGATGGAGCACTAGACAAGCTTATGTCAATTCTCAAACCCAACGGATAGAGAAGGCTAACCCACAGAAAGTAATCTGCAAAAGCTGAATTACGAGAAATCATATTGTCTTATACATTTAATGCTTGATGTAATATTTTTACAACTTGTAAAATTACATTTGTAACCTTTTCTTCTCTATAAATAAGAGGAAGGAGCTCTCTGTAAGGGGGAGGAGGAGGAGCCATTACTGAAACTCTGTAAAAATTTCTTCAAATTAATAAAAGTTACTATGGACGTAGGAACCAGTATTGCCTAGTTTTAGCCAAACCACATTAAAAATACCACTTTCCATTGCTATTCTTCCACTGCACCTTCTTCATTCCTCATTCTATCTAACTAGAAAGCAACTTGGGATTCAAGAACTGATCTCTAGTTGACTGGAATTTGGCAAAACCAAATTTCACCGTCAACAGGCATAGTTAGAGAAATTGTTCCATGATCAATTTTATAGAGGTGAGATAAGGATTGGGCTAATTGATCTACTAAATATAAAAGATAACACCTGTATTACTTATACTAGTTTCGACAAGTGAGAAGTCGTTATTTTGCTCAGGTAGCAAAATCTAAGATAATTAAAATTGCTATGTCAAGTTTTGATTTTGCAATTAGAAAAAAGCTGGTAAATTAGAAAATAACTAACATGTCTCAATTGGCCAAAAAAGTTAGGCAAATTGAGCAATTGCATAGAGAAAAAAGAGAGGAAATTAAGAAATTTTCATTCAAAAAAGAAAAAGTAGCTTATGTCAAAGAAAAAGAGATGGAGGATGAAAATAAAATATATCTAGCCCAATTAAAACTTGGCCCTCCATTTATTTGTCTCTTGTTAAAAAATGCAGAAATAAAAGATAAGATGGACAACAAAAATAAGAAAAACTATTCTTTTAACATAAATAAGGTAGATCAAATTTTCAGTATTCTATTAAAAGATAAGTAGATAAACTTGTCTGATGGCTATAGGGTTTTGACTAAGAGGAAGTCAAAGGTCAAAAATACTGCAAATATCATAATATGTTTGGCAAAACTATTAACAATTGTGTACATTTTAAGGATACAATTGAAAAAGTTATCAGAATGTTTACGAATAAAGGAAAAGAAATGATTATAGATAAGGACCTTTTTCAGACAAATGCAAATTATGTCAAACCCTCATAATTAAAAGAAATGAAAGTAGCTAAGGTGAATGTTGTAACTATCAATGAATATAATGATCCCTTGGTTGCACATTTCATACCCGACGCCTATCCAAAAGAAGGTGAATCAAATTCAAAATTTTTCAAAATGATAGACATCAAAGGTGGGATAGTAAAAATGTCTCCTTAATGCCAAATGTATTATGATAAGGTGAGAGTTTTGCTTACCAATTTAAGAGAACAAGAATAGATAGACCCAAAAGAAAAAGAAAAATTCAAGAGAACTGTCTCGATTGTGAGAAGAGGTATAATTGTCACGAAGGAAGGTAAAAAGAAGGAGAAATTAAGGGAGGTTGAAAGTAAAGAAAAAAAGATATGGGAGGGAAGTTAGTTTTCAAAAGAATTAATTTCAACTATCAAAATCAACTGAACAAAAAAGAGGAAAATTATCTCAACTGAGCTCAAGTGCCTTGAAAAGACATACCAAAAGAAAAGTGGCTAACTAATAAGTCACGGTCATGCAAGAGACGAGCATGGAAGCCTAGAATCCCAAAAGAATAAAACAAGTGGTACAATCTGAATTACCAACCTCCTCCTCCGATGACAACTCAAAAACATCAAATGCAAAGGTAAGTTATGTTTAAAAGGAAACAAAAGTTAGGTCGGTACTTTGACTAAATACCATCCGATCCTAAAGAACAAGTAGAACTAAAAAGAAGAAGAAAAGACGGAATTGGAAAGATATTTGAAAACTAAAGGTGAAAAAATGGAAATTAACATGGTATGTGTTTTGCCAATGGACTTTGATGAGTTTCAAACAAGGCTCCATTGATGATTTCTACTATGAAAATGACTATAATGAGATAGTCATATTAGTGATATGGACTAATGATGGTCAGTTAAAATGTATCCTTGTTGATGATAGCCCTTGCTATGTCTGGCAATGCAATGCCAAATTTGAAATTCATAGTCCTTACATTAAGCTCATAATGGTTGAAGATGACTTTGACTAGGAAGCAGTTATTGTTTGCATTCTAAATTCATTAAGATTTTCTATGATCCCAAAGGCAGTAGATTTGGGTTCAACCTATGAAATGATGAATGATATACAAAAATAATTAGCTCAATTGTTGGCTTACATGGTCAAGCAAAAAGAGGAAATGATATTCCCAGATTGTATTTATTACAATAGTCCACTTGGATTTCTTGATTCGCCTTTGAAACATGACAATAAGAAAATTGAAGTCCTAAATTTGTTAGAAGAAGTGAATTTAGGGATCAGGGATGAAAAATGGTCAACCTTCATTAGTACATTGTTACTTGCAGTTGAGAAAACAAAAATAATTTAAGTACTAAAAGAATACATACATTGTTTTGCATGGAATTATGAGGAAATGTCGGGTTTAAGCTAAAATCTAGTCAAACACATATTATCAGTCAATGAAGGATTTCAACTGCATAAACAGGCTCGTAGGCATTTTGCTCCTGAAGTAATCCATAAAATTAAAGAAGAAATTGAAATACTACTAAAAGCCAGCTTCATATAAACCACAAGATACATCAAAAGGATTTCAAATGTGGTTTCAATAATGAAAAAAATAGAAAACTTAAGGTTTGTATTGACTTCAGAAACTTGAATGATGTAACACCAAAAGATGAATATCTTATGCCAATAGCTAACATGTTAGTCGATTCTACTTTAGGACACATTGTCATCAGTTTTATGGATGGAAAGGTTGGATATAATCAAGTTTACATTGCAAAAGACATGTCAAAGATGGCATTTAGATGTCTTGGGGTAATAGGGACCTTTGAATGGGTAGTAATGCCTTTTGGTTTAAAAAATATAGGTGTAACTTATCAAAAGGCTATGAATACCATTTTTCATGACTTGATCGGCAAAACAATGAAAGTTTACATTTATAACATGGTAGTCAAAGCCAAATCTTATAGGGAACATATTAGAAATTTGTTTCAAGCCTTTGAGTGGATATGTTGGAACAATTTGATGATGAATCCTTTAAAATGCCCATTTCGTGTTTCTGTAGGTGAATTTTTAGGTTTCCTGGGCCATCAAAAATAGATTGTAGTCAACAAAAACAAAGCCAAGGCTATCTTAGAAACTACTACTCTAACAAACAAGAAAGAATTGCAAAGTTTCCTGGACAAGGTGAATTTAAATTGATGTTTTATTTTCAATTTAATTGGCTAAATAATGATATTTTCACCTTTACTCAAATTAAAAACAAAAGTGGAATTTTGGTGGTTGGAATGCCATCAGTAGGCATTTGAAGAAATCAAGAGATATCTAATGTCACCCCTAGTAATGCCATCTCCTGTACTAGGAAAGCCACTTTCAATTCATTTGTTAACTTCCAATGATGTAATTGGATGTTTTCTAGCCCAAGATAATGAGATAAATTTAAAAAGGGATTTTTTTTTTATCTTTCAAGGGTTTTAAATTTTGTAGAACAAAAATATTCAATAATAGAAACATTATGTTTGTCTTTGTATTATTCTTATACAAAGTCACATTATTATTTATTGTCGACTAATATTTATATTATTACAAAACTTGACATTTTAAATATATATTGTCAAAACCATTTATCTGTGGATGAATTGGAAAATGGTCACTGAGCTTAACAGAATTTTCATTGTAATACTTTTCATCGAAAGCTATCAGAGGATAGGTAATTGCCGATTTCATAGTTAAGCATCATGAGAAGAATTCTAACTATGTCAACATAAAACATTAGAAGTTATATTTCAATGGTTCTTGTCATAAGAGGAATTTAGGTGTAGGAATCTTAATTATTACACTAGAAAAGAAACCAGTTAAATTCTTATTTATCTTGGGTAAGACATGATCTAATAATGAGGCCGAATATGAAAGATTAATAGTTGGCTTAGAAATTTTACTAGACCAAGGGGCAAGGTGTGTCAAAATTTATGGTGACTCGCAGTTAATTGCAAAATAGATTTCCCAAGAGTATAAATGCTTAAATATGAGGTTGTTGAAATATTTGGCAATTACATTTAAGCTCTTAAAAAGATTTGAAGACACAATAATAAAACAAGTACCGAGGTGGGAAAATGAGAAAGACAACAAATTGGCTCAAATTGCCTCTAAATACAAGATTAATAAAAACAAATTTGCCAATTTTGATTCAACAACATGGTTTCATGGAAACTATTGAAACTCAAGAAGCATTCTATAGTGAAGCCACCATTACATCAATAGATTGGAGGACATCATTGATAAGTTATTTGTCAAATCTTTCTAGATTAGTTAGTTGAAATATTAGGGTGAGAACCATTAAATTTGTTTTAGTAGATGGATCTCTTTGCAAGAATAATTTTAAAGGATAGTTTTTAAAATGCTTAGGGGATAAAGAAGCAATGACAATTTGAGCTGAAGTGTATGAAGGAATTTGTGGTGCCTATCAAGTTGGTGTAAAAATAAAATGGCTTCTTATTTGACAAGGTTTTTATTGGTGCAACATGATTAAGGATTGTAATGATTATATTAAGGGTTATAAAGAATGCCAAAAGCATGGGCTAATTCAAAGAATACTAGTAGTTGAACTTAGCTATATAATAAAACCATATCCATTTAAAGGTTGGGTAGTGGATCTAATTAGAAAAATATACTTAGCATTCTCTAAAGGACATCACTTTATTTTAGTGGCTATAGATTATTTTACTAAATGGGTCAACACTATAAGGTTCAAAGAAGTAAAGCAATTTGATATGATTGATTTTGTAGAATGTCATATTATTTTTCAATTCAGATTACCAAAGACAATTACTATCGATCATGGAACAATATTCACTGGTAGACAAATAAGAGAGTATGCTGAATCGAAGGGAATTAACATGCTAACTAAGACATCATTTTATGCCCAAGCAAATGGTCAAGTAAAAGCTACTAACAAAACAATCATAACTATGATTAAGAAACATGTTGATAGTACCAAAGAATTGGTACAAAATGCTTGATAATGATCTATACGCTATAAGAAATACTCATAAAAAGTTGATAGGACTTACACCTTATAAGCTAGTATTTGGCCATGATGTTATCAAATTAGTCAAAGTGACAATTCAATCTTTAAGGGTTCAAAAGCAAAATCAATTATCTAAGACTAATTATCACATTTTAATGCTTAACAAGTTAGATGATCTAGATGAAGAAAGGTGGCAAGCTTTGGATAATTTGATCCTTAACAAAGAACAATTAGCTAAGTCTTACAATAAACGGTTGAAAGTGAAAATTTTTTATGTGGACAAATTAGTTTGGAAATTCATATTTCCAATGCAAAAAATGTCGAAATATGGTAAATGGATCCCATGTTAGGAAGGGCTGTTTGAAATCATACACACGTTCAATGGGAATAGTTACAAAATAAAACATGTAAATGAAAATACTGCCAATGTTATAAGTAGTAAATATCTTAAAATATATAATCCAAGCATTCATGAAGTATGCATCAAGCATTCAAAATAAATTTTTTTTGTTATAACAAGGATCAAATAGAATCCAATATTTTCTTTAAATTTAAGTCAAAATTAGATTTAAACGCACTCCATTACTGATATGCCACTGCCTATTGTGACTATGCTAACTTACAAGCTATGCCAGCTTCATGAACCTGTGACATGGTAGTCTTGAGATCAATTAGGACATCTTTAACTCTCTTGGCAAATTGAGTGTTTCCATATTGGTCAACTTCACCACATGTTCTGGCTCTAGCTAGTTTGCTTTGAGTTAACGAAGTTCTTCTTATAAATCTACAATCTTCAACTCTATTGCTATGATCCACTTTGAGTTACTATCAACTAACCCTAGGACTGTATTATGTTTCTCAATTAAGGGGCATTCGGTTGGAGGGTTTTCATAGGTTGGTAACAAAGTTAAGAACTCAACTTTTTTACTTGCTATTTGGATCACATATGGTGGAACTTGTTTCTATTACTTAACTTTAAGTAATTCCACCCATTTGAATCCTTTTCCTCCATTAAGGTTTTGGAAACTCTTACCTAACTGAAATGAAAAGAGCCCTCCTCTCACTTGCGAAGTCCTCTCTCTCGCAAAAGCTACTTCTTACTCTTAAGGCCATTCTTTTTTATCCCTATTTCTCTATGCTAGGCATTCTTCTTCTACTCTTTTTCTTATCACTATCATGAATAGCATTTTTATTACTCTTTGGTTTTCTGTCAATTTTGGTCCCTTGATTTTATCATTAATTAATGCTTGATTTATTTCTCTGGTTTGTTTATTGTCAATTTGTTTCCTTTTGTGATAAAGTGCAGATATAGGTTGACAAGCTATGTGATTTATAATAGTGATATCATAAAATTTGCTAATCCACCATCACTTCTAGCTTACTCATTAAACAACTCAGAATATAAGGTTGACTTTTGATTGCATGATCAATGTATGCCTTTGGAAACTATCATGTAGCATTTTGTATCTATCTCATTTCCATTAAAATCATTTTACCTGTTAAATAGATGGTACTTCCCTTACTCCCCTTCTCATTCATCTAGAACATAAGTACCAAAGACATTTATGTATAAAGACAAACATGGATGTAGAAAAAAACTAAACTTTTAATAATAGGGCCAAAAGCACCCATTTTTACTCTCGAGTCTTAATTATGCCTCATGCTCACACAGGGTACTATGCAATTGACCCAACTGAACTTCTAAAGAAGTCATTAGCTATTAATGGCAAGATAAAATATTTTAAAATTGATTTGTGTAACATATTATAAAAAATAAAATAAAATGGTTCCACCTATCAACTTCTACAAGAACTAAAACAAAACAAAGAAAACTAGTTAATTGCCTTGAAATTGATAATGGGCTTATCTATAACTAGAATTCATGAAGATTTTGAAGCAATGATTATGCAATCAAATAGGAGAATGGTGAATGAATGTTTACTCCAAAAATAATATCAACCAAAATGTACTCAATAACTAGTAGTAATGAATGTGTATTCAACATATGCTCAGCATCCTAGTTTCAATCTAGAGAGTGGATAGTAACTATATGGAGACTTCCCCCTTGCTAGACAATAGTTCTTCAAAATGAATAATGGTTTTTTTTATTAGTGATGCTACTAGAAATACTCCCCTTTTAGACCGAGTATGAGAAATATGGTCAAAATTTGACAACAATAATAGATAATAATGTCAATTTGAGGGAACTTAGAAAAGGGGTAAGCAAAGACAAATCAATAACAATGTTCATATAAACACTATTTGTTGTTATGGATGAAACTTTCTACATAACATGGGTATCATGGATAGTTAATAGGGGAGCTAACATATAATGATGGGGAAAGATGCTTCATAATGAGTGATAACAATGATATAATATTGGATAGAGCTTAATTACTTTGAATGCATAATGCAGTTGGATGGAACCAACTCATAATGATGGAGAAGGATGCTTCATAATGAAGTTGTATACCCTACTTCATTATTTTCCTTTCATGACCCTAATTGTAATATATATGTACTTAAAAACTTCCATGGAATGAAATATTAAATCCTAAAGTTGTAATCAAGTCCTTGTAATTTGCCTCTTAAAATTAAATGTTCTAAATTTCCTACTTTTATTGTTTGTGTTCTAACTAACTCAAGAACAATAATGCAACTACCTATGTCGTTTGTTTTACTTTAATTATCCATTTGTGCATTTAAGAATAGAACATGTCCATTTTCCTTTTACATTTGTTCTCATGTTATAAGTTACTGTAGTGCTACGTATGCTCTAGGTGCCACCTATTGATTGTCTATAAATGCCACCTTTTCTTGGTACATTTCATAACATGTATTATTTGAACAAATCTTCATGCCCATTTGATAGAGTAATTATTTGTGTTATAGTTTTTGTTATTTGTTTAATATGAATGATCTGCTTGTGCTAGTGTACATGTTAATGGCTTGGGCCTACAAAAGCTTTTCTTGATAAATCCACTTCTGGGGGGAAAACTTGGAAAAAAACTACCACAACTTAAATAATTGACCTATTCATTGTCCATTTGATATACACTGAAAAAATTCTTAAAAATTCATTCTTTTTGATATCAGGTATGCTGTGTACATGTTCTACAGAACGTGGTATTTTAGCCAGTTTCTTATTCTATTGTAATTGAACACATAGTTGTGCACTTTGATGTTTATTTATTTAATTTGTTGAGAAATTGATCCATTGCGTGAATTGTAAATGTATACAAAAATGGCTCATTTTGGGCCATTTCTAAGGAGGAAAAGAAAATTACAACAACTTCAATTAATAATGACAATGATTAATGATGCAAATGATGTACTTGATTTGGTACATGATGAGCATTACTATTGTTAGAAGTCTAGGCTTAGAGGAGAGGAAAAAGTTAGAGAAAAAATTGTGATGTGAAATCTTGAGTGGGTTAATAAGAGAAAGGGGCATGCCTTGTAAGAATGAACTTCATATGAATAAACACATATTTAATATGTTTTGTGAGATGCTTAAAGATATTGTGGGATTGAGTGGAACTCAAAATATGTCATGTTGATGGTGGAATTTGGTATTGAGCCAAACACCAGCCAATAGGGGATTCTTTTGGGATCTCTAACCATTAACTAGTTCAAACACAAAAAACCAGCAAAACTCACAGGAAAGGAGGGAAGAGCAGCAAGAAAGACACAAGATTTTAATGTGGTTCGGCCAAATCTAGGCAGCACCGGACCCTACATCCACAATAACGTATTATTTCGAAAGTGTTTTTACAGAGTTTCAACATACAAGTTTCTTCCTCCTCCTCCTTTTCAGAGGCCTCCTTCCTCATATTTATAGAGGAGTGAAGGTTACAAATGTAATTGTACACATAGTAAGTCTGTTACATCAACATTTAATATATAAGACAAAGTAGATAGACTAAATCTTCTTTTTCAACTACTGCAGATTGTCTCATGTAGGTGGGCCCCAAATATCCATTGGGCAAAGCATGACTTGGTCTCCTGTGGTCTTTGGCTTAGCAAGCTCTCAGGTCACTGATCGTACCTCACTAGTCAGATCCTTTGATCTGGAAACAAGTCTCTCTAGGATGATGAGGTCAAGCTCACTCTTTTACGGATGAGCTCGAGCTGAGGGAGCTACTTAGTGAGATGAGTACTCTTCGAGCTAGGCCTTTACCGTATTTAGGCTGTTTGTCGATCCATCTGAGATAATCCAAATTTCATATATAACATAAGCCCCCTAACTTTTAGCTCGCTTCACGGGCTGGGAGTTGTTACTTTCCTGGGTTCTTATCCACATTCCCGGTCAAAGTCTTTGCCTGATTGTACTATCACTTCAGATTTCATTTCTGTCTTCCTGATGTAATTCTACCTTGTCGAGGCCTTTTTAATGGATAAGATCATTTTTTGCAATCTCAAAACACTATCATTTTTTTTGCATTGATAGATTTTCATAGTATGTGTTAAAACATTCAGATAGCTAATCAACTAAACATTTCCAAGCAAAACACCTTCACGCATAAGTGTTACAGGATCTACAGAAAGATTATGCATAATTAGAAAATTGCATGAGAGCTATGAATAGTTGGTCGCATGTGAGCTATGAAATAAAGTGATTTCATTGCCTTAGGCAAGTAGTCAATTCGTCAATTCTTTACACTTCAGCGAGCACGAAGCTACACTAGCATTGAGTGTTTAAGAGTGCCTCTGCACCTCAATGAGCACACAGCTGTGCTAGCTAAGTGAGTTATTTTGAGCATTTTCACACCTCAGTGAGCCCACAGCTCAACTAGTTAAATGAGTGTTTTTTAGTGCATCTGCACCTCAACGAGCACGCACATAGCTACACTGGCAAAGTGAGTATTTTTTAGTGCCTCCGTACCTCAACGAGCATGCAACTGCACTGGCAAAGTGTTTGTCAATTCATCTCCAGAATGAGCTCTGGGGGGCCTCAACTGAATCAAAGGTCACGGTTGGCACAAAGTTATATAAGAGACTTGAAGAATTTATCTGCATGCAAGCTACGGATATTACAAGTACTTGGAAGCAAAAGGTAGAGTAGAGAGATAAAGATGATAACATCAAGCCAATCGACATTTAGCTTTCAACGAAGCAAAGGAAAGGCATTTACATCCATTCTAAAATTCAAAATGCATTGTTAATGTATAACTCAGATCGAGCCCTCCAGCTCTTAGCCATCATTACCTTGAAGAGGCTAGGGCTACTACTTTGTAGGCTATACCACATATTCCCTTAGACGACCCCCTCTGATCAGGTCTTCAATTGCATCTCTGAGGGCCAAACAATTTGAGGTTTCGTGACTGGCCTCATTTTGATAGGCATAAAACTTATCTTTGTTCCTTTGCCTGAATAGAGTCTTCAAGGGTATAGGCCTTCCGAAGTTTTCCCTGTCTCTTTCTGCCAAGTAAATTTTATCTTAAGAATTCGAAAGGATGCTATACTGCTTATAGCGGTCTGAGTGCTAAGGTTACTAACCTAGAGGTCTTTTAGACTTCTTTACAGTTTGCTCGACAGAGTGATCATCTTAATCCATATCACTCCTTTTCTTGTTGTGAGAGGAGCTGACCTTTTCATCCTTCTTGTTAGACCTTTTCGAGCCAAAGGTCTCTTCCCACTTAATTTGCTTAGCAGCTCATTCATAGAACTCAGTGAGGTCCTTCACCAGGGACTTGTACAGACTCTTGTATATCTTTCCATCTTTGCAGAGTCCCATAGAGAGTGTCACCAGCATGGTTTCTTCAAATGGATTCTCCACTATATTGGCTTCGAGCCTGAATCTAGCAATATAGTCTTTTAGCAACTCATGCTTATGCTGAAAGACCATAGCGAGATGATAGGGAGGCACAAGTTATCTCTTCAGTACTCAATACTAGTTGACGAATTTCTATTGGTAGTCTTCCCAACTGCCAATTGAACAAGCTAGGAGGCTTCTAAACTAAGCTCGAGGCACACCTCCCAATGTGGTTAGGAACACTTGGCACTTGACCAAGGGATCAGCTATTTGTAAGTCCATATAAACATTGAATGCATCCAGATGATCATAAGGATCAAAGTCCCGATTGTACAATAGAATCGCAGGGACTTTGAGTTTAAGGGGAAGAGTTTGGGTTTCAATTTCTTTGGAGAGCCGTGACCTCTCTCTATGACAAGCTTGATCATTTGGAGCTCGAAGGCGTTCCTCCAGTTGAGTTATTTTTTGAAATAATTCCTCTACCAATGGGTCTCGTGCCCTAGACTATTAGCTATATGATTGTTGGATCCTTTGATCTTTGTGGTCGTATGAGTTATGACCTGGGGTCCGCTCTTACGAGCGATGAGCTGAAGAATTATCTTGATTGGGATTGCCCAAACGTTCAGCTTACTACTACTGGAGAACATCCACGAGTGTTACAACTTCGGCCTGTTTCTACACACCTTGTGCTAATAATGTAATTGCTTTAGTCAGTTCTCCCATCATACTTTCTAATTTTTCCTGATGCTGGAGCCAAACCTGTACTCCCTTAGTGCTATTGGCAGCAACAGTTGGTAGGATAGAACTGGCTAGGGGGAAGCCAGCGGTTATGCTGATGATGGGAGCAGTGAAAGAACCCGTTGTTGAAACATGCCCTTCTTTGGTAGCTCTTCCTTAGCCATTGCAATAGGAAATGAACTAGAACAGGTGAGATCCCCACAGATGGCGCCAAAATGTTAACGATGAAATCTGGTATTGAACCAAACTCTAGCCAATGGGGAATTCTTTTGGGATATGTAATTGTTAACTAGTTCAAACACAGAAAATCAACAAAACTCACAAGAAATGAGGGAAAAGCAGCAAGAAAGAAACAAGATTTTAACGTGGTTCAGCCAAATCGGAGTAGCACCAGACCTTACGTTAATGATAAAGTATTATTCAAAAAGTGTTTTTATAGAGTTTCAACAAACAAGTTTCTTCCTCCTTCTCCTTTTTAGAGGGCTCCTTCCTCATATTTATAGAGGAGAGGAGGTTACAAATGTAATTGTACATGTAATAAATCTGTTACATCAACATTTAATGTATAAGACAAAGTAGACAGACTAAATCTTCTTTTTTAGCTACTACAGATTGTCTCTTGTAGGTGGGCCCCAAATATCCATTGGGCAGAGCATGACTTGGTCTCTTGTGGTCTTCGGCTTAGTGAGCTCTTAGGCTACTGATTGCACCTCACTAGTTAGATCCTTCGATCTGGTAGTGAGTCTCTCTAGGATGACAAGGTCAAGCTCACTCCTTCGCATATGAGCTTGAGCTGAGGGAGCTTCTTAGCGAGATAAACTGGAGAATTAGTGCCTCGGGTACTCTTCGACTTGGGCCTTTATTGCGTTTGGGTTATTCATCAATCCATCTGAGATAATCCAAATTTCATATATAACATGTCACTGGAGGAAATAGTCACCATGTTTTTGTACAAGTTGGCTCACCAAAAGAAGAATAGATCAATTAGACAATATTTTCTTAAAAATGAAGAAATTGTGAGTTGGCAATTTAACCTTTGTTTTAGTGCTATTTTCAAGTTGCATCAATAGTTACTCAAAAAGCCTACACCTATAATAAATGGCTGCAAAAATGATAGGTGGAAATGTTGCAAGGTATTAACCCACCTATTCATTCCATAATTAATAATCATGTATGCAAATGAGTTACATTTTTTTTTGTAGAATTGTTTGGGACCCCTAGATTGTACATACATTAGTGCGTCAATGTCATCTCAAAAAAGAGGAAAGTATCAAACAAGGAAAGACACTATTTCTATGAATGTATTAGGAGTCTTCTTGCCTGACATGGAGTTTATTTATGATTTAATAGGTTGGGAGGGCTTAGCACATGATGGTTATGTCTTTTAAAATGCTATTTCTAGGCCAAATGGTTTGCACTCCCCAATATAACTATAATTGACACTAATAATTTCATAACTAAAACATTGTAGTTAATTCAACAAACCTAGTAATGAATCACTTTTTAACATATGTGAAGGTTGTCATTATTTGGTTGATGGTGGATACGCCAATTATGAAGGATTTCTTGCTCCTCATAGAGGGCAATGTTATCATCTTAAAGAATGGGATCATCAATCACCACAATGTTGGTATATGCCCCAGAAGCCAATCATAGGATGATTATTTTTGCATACATTGTATTACATTTTAAAGGCAATTCAATTATTATATTATGTTATATCTACATAATATAAATAAATATGATAATTGTCCTTAGAATAATTTATTATTCTTA
>JANHAO010012917.1:0-16117 GCA_026873985.1 Saraca asoca | reverse complement strand
AAATAATAATTATAATATATATTTACAAATAAGCATAATATTTTTTAATATTTATAAATATACCCCTATATTTTTATTATTTACACATATCCCTCAAGTGTTGGTGTCCTATATTTTTTGAAAATACCATATCCCCGTGTCCTGTCCACGTTTCCCCGTGTCTGTGTATCGGTGTCCATGCAACATAGGTTTCCAAATAAGATATTATGATTTTGAATTGCAATTTTACTTTTTTTCCTATTCTATTTATTCATCAATCATGTTTACTTTAAATGTAGATAAAAGGTTAAGAATTTAAGATATATTGCACGTTAACACTATCACATTTATTTCAATTATTTCATACATTTTATATTTTTTATGAAATCAATGTTTGAACGACGTAGTAAATAAAAACAATTCACACCAATGTTTTCAATCAGCGTGTAAAATAGGAAACGATATCAATTACTAATAGACAATTGAAGTATTTTTATATGAAAAAAATTTACATCTTGATTTATTATGCATAATCAACTTCTATTCTTCAACTAAAATGTCGAATTTTATAACAATCTGATGTCTTTTCTTAACCACATAAGTCTTCAGATGTATCAAAAAATCAACATCTTTCCTTGAAACTAAGAAATACTAAAGATGATAGTTTTTATTTCCCTTAAAAAAACCTTGATGCTAGCTATTTTTTTAATAGAAACTTGCTGGTATTTTACATTTTTGTAGAAACAACCATTAAATCAAAATATACAATTATTAAACACAATCTCAATTTTAACAACTTCAAATATTTTTATCGGATCAACAAAAAATTCAAAACATTACAAAACTAAATTAAAATTAAAATATGTCATTTTAACAATAAGTCTATACAATCATTTTACTTACTTTCTGATTAGATTCCTCTATTGTACTTCTCCTTCAATTAAACCTTCTCTTGTAATGTAATTTCTACCATTGATGAGAGTCTCAGATAAGAAATATTTCAAGTGTTGTCATGTTCATTCATATAAGTTCAAGCTATATTTTTATTATACACAATTCAGATAAGAATAAACAATAAACACATAATATATCAAGTAATAGACATTTAAACTAAATAATATATATAGTTGCCTATATATATATATATATATATATATACAATAAACACAATCAATTAGTTGAAAAAATTTGCAGAAATCCTTAATTTATCTAGTTGCATACCCTAACTATATGTTCCAAAGTTACACCTCCTAAACCTACTTAGAATTCAAAGTGTGTTGTGGAAAAAAATTTAAACTTTACTAAATTATTGAACTATCATTCTGACAAAGAAAAATAATGAAGAAAAAATTAGAAAATTGAAAACTTAAATGGTTTTGCCAACTTTAATAAGTGTGACTTTAGCAAAAACAAGATCACCCAATTCAGTAGGCTTGGTGTGATTATTGCCCAGCCAAATTCTAACCACTTTCTGAAAATTAGAGGTAGTTTTGGCCAATAAACACATAATTAAGTATAATTAAGCATCTAAACTAAAAATTATATAGTTTGTTGCCAATATATAATAAACACATAATATAACATCTAAACTTAAAATTATATATATATAGTTGTTAATAAACACAATCAACTACGTTCAATTTTCCTAATTTTTTTCTCTAGGAGGATCTGTAACCCATATCCTTTCACTATGATCATCTCCCATGTAGAACTTCTCCAAGTTACCTTCATTATTCATCAAAGTAGTCTTGAAGAGAAAGGAATAGTCTCCTTAATATCATTACTTATCTTTTCTTCATCCACATCAATAATAATCTATCTCTTCATTTGAAGAACTACAAATCACTTTTTATCAATTGGGTCTGTGATATAAAAAACTTATTTTGCTTGGGTTGCCATTATGAACTATTCACCCTTATGAGCCTCCTTATAAGATCCATTAACTTGAACCCTAACTTATTGGCTTGGATGCCATTGTTATTCTCAATCCATTTGCATCGAAACACAGACACCCTGAATTTGATGTAGTCAAGCTCCCATATCTTCAATGACCCTATAATATGACATATTTGTATATACATGATTTTTATTTTTGGAACTAAAAATATGCATTAATTGAGCCATCAAAGTTTCCCCACTGTTTTGCATAGTGTTTCTATCATCCTATCCCTTTATGTAGAAAGAATACCCATTGATATTATATCCACGATAAAATAAGACCTCTATTTGAGGCCCGTGGGCTACCTATCTTATAGTCTACGACACATCATCTGGTGTTTGTTCTAATCGAAAAAGAACTCGATTCTGGAACCAAGTGATGAAAGAGCAATTGTGTTCAGTTTGTACCTATTGTTCATTCTTCCCATGATTCTACTATTTTATAAGGGTCATATGATCATCCAAGTAATGCTCCACTTCTTCATTATTATGCAGAATGTAAATGTGTGCTTGTAAACATATTTCACGAGTGATGCTCACTACTTGGGTTCCTAGTGTGCCCTTACCTACAATTCTTCCCTCATGATAAGACTTGGGAACATTGATAGCTTCTATATTTTATAAGTATTCACTGCAAAACTCAACAACCTCTTTAGTTATATAGCCTTTAACAATATATTCTTCAAATTGATGATGATTCCTCACATACCTTTTTAGGATTTTCATATACTACTCAAACAGGTACATCTACCTCAAATAAATCAGTCCACAGAGTTTTATCTTTCTCACTAAATGAACAACCAAATCCACCATAATGTTAAAAAAGGAAAGTGAAAAATACATCTCAAGTTGACACAGCATAACAAGAACTTCCATTTACAAGTTATCCAATTTTTTAAGGTCAACGACCTTATTACATATTGCATTGAAGAAAAAATAAAATCTAGTAATGACATGTCTCACATGTTTAGGCAACATTGAACTCATAGCCACTAATAAAAATTGTTGTATCAAAGCATGACAATCATGAGACTTCAAACCAACTAATTTTAAATCTTTCATTGAAACAAGGGTTTTTATGTTTGAAGAGTACCTCTATGAAACCTTAGCACCATGTAGACACTTATTGAAACTTGTTTTTTTCCTTCCTTGATATAATATGACAAGCTGAAGGCAAATACATATGTTGATCTTTCTTATTTGGTGCTAATTCCTTTCATATTGTCATTTCAACTAAGTCTAGTCTGGTTTTAAATCCATCCTTGGTCGTACTCGATATATTCAAAAGAGTTCCATTAAGACTGTCATAGATATTTTTTTTCCACATGCATCACATCAATATTATACCTCACAAACAAGATTTGCCAATATGGAAAATTAAAAAATATGGACCTTTTTTTCCATAAAGTGTTGTCATTAGTAGGTGTATAGGGTTTGCTAAAAATGACATTAATATTTTTCACACATTCATAAACTTGATCTTTAGTTAATGACATTAGAACTTGCCCTCCTTTAGTGACCAATTGAAAGCCTTTCTTTGTCTACGATAATGGTGGGACTGGGGAAGAAACCTCTAGTGACTGAGATATATTATTTTCTTTCTATGCTTAAGTTAACAAGAAAATGTATTATAAGGCATGCTTTATGTCTTTTGACACCATATTCAAGCAAGTTTTTGTAAGTTGGAAAGTTATTTATTATGTAAAAGAGCAAGGTATACAATTGGAAAAACTCCTAAAGATGTGCTTCAAACAACGACACACCTTCATCTTACAACATACTCAAGTCTTCAATAAGCAATGTTAAAAAGACATCTATATCATTTCTTGGTTATTTGGGGCCTAAAATCATCAATGTCAATATTATATACTTGTGCCTTATACATACCAAGGAGGTAGATTGTAAATTATTAATAAAACGGGCCATGTTCCATATTTGCTGCTTAAGTCACCATGAGAGTTCATTCCATCTATACAAAGTTTAAGCCTAAGTTTTCTTGCTTCATTATCAAATTCAAAGAACAATGAATCAAGTGTTTTCCATTGAGGAGAATCAGCCAGATGTTGAAGCTTGTCATTAGAAATCATCTGGTCCATATGCCACGTTAAGTTTTTAGCATCTTTTGCATTAGCGAACATGTGTTTAAACCTTAGTATTATTGGAAGATATCATAATACCTTAACCAGAGCCTCTTTATTTTTGACAACATCATTCTTCTTCAATTTGTAATATGATGCCCTGTATTTTAGACACTGATGTAAACTTTTATACTTATTTTAGAACAATATACAATCATTAGGGCAAACATGTATCTTCTTGTATTCCATACCCATCAGGCGTAATTTCTTGGTCTTGTAAGTACAATCTGGAAGTTCATTACCTTCCATAAGCATCTCTTTCAACACTTCAAGTAAAATCATGAAACTCTTATCACTTCACCCATTCCCCGCTTTCAAGTTGAACAATCTCAATACAGTAAACAATCATGTAAATTTAGTACAACATAGATACAAAGGCTTTTTTGCATCACTTAACAAGCTTTCAAGGATATACGACTACTTAGTAAAATTACCTTCAATAGTATCATGCACCATATCCTCCAATCAATCATGCAAACCCACATCAATTTTATCATTTTGATACCCTCCCTTATCTTGATAAATACTAGACATATTACACAATTTGCTTTTACTGTGCCATTTCCATTATGTATACCCTTTAGAATGTCATAAATAAATAAATGATCTTTTACTTCCTCAACATTCATTCTCTTAATATAACAACATCTCACACAAGGACACTAATTAACTCATTATTATTTGCAACACGTTGATCAACAAAAAATATAATAAACTTCTCAATTCCATTTGCATATTTGTCACTCAATCGATTAGTAGACATCTACTTATGATCCATAATTACCCAATCTAAATTTCAACAAATATACAAGTCAACAAATAATTTTGAAAATATTTCAATTTGTTTTAAAGTATTATTGTGAATTTAATCAGGCCAATTCAAATTGGCCTTTGAACTACAAAGTTGCGATTCAAATTTGCACTTAATTTTCTGCATATATATATGTATATTATTGTGATCCAAAATTAAAAACAACTAGGGCACACAACTAAACATAATTAGCACACAATTCATTCTTCTATGAAACATCAATTATTAATAAAATTCAAGAAGAAAAGCAGTTGTTAGCTAGAAACAATAAGAGAGTGAGATGAAAAAGATCTATTTAAACCACCGAGAAAGGGAGAGTGAGAGTGAGTTAGACTTTTGTGGTCGGTGAAAGAGTGAGAATGCCTCCATATCACCAAAGATGTAAGGGAAGAGAGCTATAATATTAAAGTTAGAAGAGAGTGAAAGTGATAGCTAGATATTCTCGCTAATGCGTTTCATTTATTTTAAAATGAGTGGACACTTTCGATGTTAGTTTTCAATAAAAAATTGACATCATCGAGATCTTAGACATTAGTCTGTATTAAAAAATTAATGTCTTTTAACTAACTATTCATTTTTTTTGACACTAGAATCCCCAATGCATCTCATTTATTTTCTTAGATAATATACTACAATTTTCACAAATAATGTGTTCAAAGGCTAATTTTTTTGTCCATTAAATTAATGCCCAAATTCTTAAATTATTTTGTGCAGTTTAATAATATTTATTTCTTGAAATATTATGTAATCTTTGTACAAATGAATTATTTTATTTGCAATAGAAAAATTAATTGTTAGAGAATAAATTTTGTTCATAAATAAAAGTAGGCAAACAATAAGAGTTTTTTTTAAAAAAAAACATAGATATCTAATATATTAATCTATAATATATATATATATATAAATCTATTTCGACTTTAGATGTTGATTTTTAATAAAAAAAAACCAACATCATTTCTCTAACTACTCATTTTTTTATAAACAAGCATCTAATGTCTATTCTCTACTTACTCACTTTACACATTGATTATTATGTTAAAATTGATGTCGTTGAGGCATTAGACATCATTTATTATTAAAAATTGATGTCTTTTCTCTTAACATCTTTTTTTTTTTAAGAAAAAAAGAGACTAATTCATTACAACTTTACTGTACAACAAAACACTTACTGATTCATTATAACTTTATAGTATAATAAAACATATATACATTATAATTCATTACAATTGCAAAATAAAAAATATTACAACTTTCCTATCAGTCTCTTTCACAAAAGGATAAGAGAAACTTAGTTTACTAATATTGAGTTTGGTCAATTTAAGCTCGAGTATATGGACTGTTATCTCAAAAGTACTGCAATACAGATATACATACAACAAATTATATATCCATATATCAAATATCCAAATCAAACTATTATACCACTTGTGGATCATAGTGAGCATCCTTTATTTAAGTGAATATTGTACCTATATGTCTTAATATAAAGTATCCACACTCAACATGTCCTGTTCAAGTAAAAAAATATATAATAAAAAAACATACTTTTAAGGTGATCCATTTTGTATTAGATTTTTTCCTACTGCTCAAGTAAAAATAAGCCTTAACATATCTCTTGAATCATATTAATGTAATAAACCAATATATTAATAAAGAAAATCTTATATAATATAAATCCTAAAACTAGATTTTAACTAACTAAGCAACTCACGAGTCAAGTAAAGTTTTAATATTCTTATGAACTAGATGCCTTAAGGGATTAAGCTGGTAAACAACATTTTGCTCAGAATATATAATGCAAAGCATCCAATGTTCCATATAATAATAAAATATCAAACAAGTAATAACAAGTTGATGCCTATAATAGTAAAATATCAAATATCACATTAGATATTTATGTCTCAATTAATGGTGTAAAAATACAATGCCTCGAATCTGTTGGTTGTCAAACCTAGCTCGGCCTGATCGGTTCAACCAATTGCTTACAAAATAAATGTAATTTATCAATTTGGAGACTTGAACATGAGACACATTAGGTAGGAGGTGACTAACTCTAACAAATGCATCACTTTGGCAATTGGTTCTTTTGATCATATAGGTGTAAATTTTATATATAATATTAACATATATTGATGTCTTACATATTTTGCATAATGATTATGTACATATCACACTATTATATATTTATTATTTATAAATATTACATTATTTATTATTATTCATACATATTACATATACCTATATTTATGATTTTTATAAATACATATGATGTAAAAAAATACATGATATGATCAATATTTATCTTTCACAATTACTTGTATACAAACAAAATGCATATGTACATATATACAATATCACCTATTTCAAAATGTGTATTGATTTGATTTAAATTATACTATATGTATTATTATAATTAACAGTAGTGAAAATATGTTTACTTTTACATAATTGTTTCATGGAGGTTGAAACAAATAAATTTAGGATTTCCTACAAATTATTTGAATTTCACATCTTTAATCCATTATTAATGACTCAAAAAAATTTATGTATAATATGATATGTTAAAATTTTTACTATATATATTTATAAATAAGAAAATACATTAACCGGTTCGACCATTCAGTTTGACCTTGATCCGATCACTTTATTAGGTTGATGGCTGGGTTGGGTTTCAAAACATTGCTTCGAACTGCATAACATAAATAAGATTACACTTTGAAAGTTAAAAATAATCTTATAATTCAAAAATTTAGATGCAAGATATATTCATCTCTTCTATGGCTAAAAATTGCATGACATCATCTTTGGTTTCAAAAATCTGACAATCATAACCCACAACATCGTATTCATATGAATAGAGATGAACGTATCACTCTCCACCTTCTTAACTTCAAAAAATAACATTCTCCTTGGGTCAACATAAGGCATCTCTTAAGTGAATTTTTTAGTCTGCTTAGTGTCCTTTATGGCCTAATTGACATATATCAAATTATGAAATTTAAATATTAGAAATATAGTAAAATTGGGTCTTTCAAACACCATTACTTATTAAATTAGAAAATGATACCTGTGTAGCCAAAGTAATAAGACTCTTTGACTGTGCGTTGAAAGTTTCAATCACTTGGCCCATGGTCCCTAGATTATCAGTTGACATTGGTAGTTTTGCACTCAGGCTTAGTAGGGTGTCAACTATGTCCTTTGATTGCTCACTCGATAATTATTAGTAATGGAAGGTGCAATTATGAAAAACCCTTCCATATGCCAATGGATGTCCTTGAGGTGGCGAAGCTAGAAGGCATTTGGTTCCTTTTTGTATAGACAAAAAAATCAAATTAAAAGTTAATTATAATATTATTTCATAGAAAATATTAGAAACTACCTACATAATAAAGGAAGTTTAAGCTTTAGTGATGCTCATTTACCTCTTGTAGTTATACAAATTGGTCAAGGTCCCTCAAGCTTGCGCTACTAGGTGGAAGAGTAGGGTAGAACTCTACACTTGGGTTCGAGAGCGATTGCATGCCCATCTATTTGATATGGGCAAGCATTTTCCAAATTTCTTCCCACTTGACCCAGTTTTCCTCTTTCAATCGAGTAATAACCAACTCTGTCACTTTCTATATCACTTGAGCAATAATCTTTAATGTAAGATTCTCCACAGAAACTGACAACCCTCAAAGTGCTTTGAAGATCCCCTTAAAATAGACCTTGAGACCTACTACCGCGGTGCTCTTTAGTTTCCAATATAGCAGTTAATATGTTCATCCTTCCTCAAAGTAGTAAAATCTCTCTAGGGCAATTGCTACATGAGAAAATCCCATGACATATATACAATCAAGTATATTTATTACAACTTAACACTTACAATTACTTAAGAATATTTATTACAATTAAAACTTGTAAATTATGATTTTCTTAGTAACTATTTGGCTTTCTTCGGTTGTGTTTTACCTTTAGTATTGACCTTGACTCTCTTCCAGAGTTCATGCCGAGATATTGAAGTAACTTGTGAATTAAACTACTTGAAAGCTTATTGTTCTGCAAGCTTTTCCTTCAACAAAGCTTGCTCAAGTTTCACATATTTGTCACGAGACAATCTATGTTTGTATTTGTTTTTGGCTTCCCTCTCCTTGTTGGCTTTGCTTATCCGTTATTAACAAAAATAATATAATTGATAAGATAGTCAAATTTCTTTAATATATAGTTAAAAAAATATATGATAAGATGGTCAAATTTACCTGAAAAGCCTCGAATTGGTATTGCTTCACAAATTCATCTCATACTTTTTGATTAAGGAAGTTGTATTTCTAAAAGGATTTTCATCGCCTTTTCCCTTGACAGTGATATAATCCCTTGTCAACTAATTCTTGAAGTCTTTCCACCATTCCCATGTAAATTTTAAGACTTCTTTTCTCCTCTGTGCATCAACATCAAAAGTGGTCTAAAAGACAATACACATATAATTATTCTAAGAAGATAGTGTTATATATATATATATATATCTTAAATACAAATTTGAGCTAAGTAATATATATTAAGACATCCTATCAAATGTTCTTCTTAATGTCTTGTGATATTTATTTCCAATGCTTAATATTAATTAGCATTCTTGTACATACCAACATGCTAATATAACTCTTATCTTTTGATCTTGTAACCCCAATAGCCTGACCCTTGACATTGAAAGAAACATTTATCTCCTCTCCTCTGCTATGAATAAAGGTCATTTGCTTCATAAGGGTATTACCCTTGCTACCCTTCTTAGTATGTTAAGAAGGATCCATATAGCTATTTAAAACAATAAGAAAAAGAAAAAGAAGTTAACTAGCCAACAAATGTTTTTAAAACTAAAGATACCATATTACATATTGCATTTGATGATTTTGAGTGGGAAATGATTATGTTCAAAGTTTTGATTTTACTATGTATATTATAATAAAAATCCTAGACATATTTATAAACACTTTGGCAAGTAATACAAAATAGGGCATGCAAGAACAGATATTCTATGTCAAGAAACACAGCTAATAAATAAACTCTAACTGAAAACATTATTGATAATCAAATTAAAAAACAAAACATAAAAAATGCTAGAACCTTAAGAATACAAACCATCAATAAAGAATAAAGCAAAAAAAGTAAAAAAAAAAACACTGGCATAACTTGACAAAAAGGAAAGAAATACAGTGTAAGAAGAACAAAGTTTCATACCTTGATGAAATATGGACTTGAAATGTGATGATCAAAGATAATAATGATAATAAAAAATAGCGAAGAAGAAAGCATCAAAGGTTTGAGAATTGTTGATGATGAAATTTGGTAAGCCCCAAATCTCAGTCAACAAGAATAGTTCTTGTATCCTCAAGCTGCAATCTGGTTGTAAAAATACAGGAAAACAGCTAAAGCAAAAAAAAAAAGGGAGGAAGAATAAGATAAATACTAGAAGCTTTTTAATGTGGTTTAGCTAAAACTAGACAGTACTAGTCTCTACATCCATGGTATTATTTTATTTCTATAAAAAATTTAACAGAGTTATAGTATGTGTTTTTCCCCTCTTACAATGATCTCCCCTTCTTATTTATAGAGGTTGGGGGGTTACAAGTGTAATTTAACAAGCTGTAAATCTGTTACATCAAATAATAAATGTATTTGACAAGTATGGCTTCTTTGGCTTTTACAGACTGCAGGTCAGCTTTTGTAGATTACTTTTTGTGAGTGGGCCCTATTAGTTACTTTTTGCATATTAGCCCTACATGTTAAGTCTGAAAGGGTGCCTATCTCAGGTTCACTTGTAGTGAACTTTTAGCTAAGCGAGATGCCGTATCCCGTGAGCTAGGATCCCTGATCTAGGGTTGTTGTTAGTCTTTGATCAGTGACGTCAAACTTGCGAGCTCATGTTTGGCAGTGTGAGCTTGCATACGATGAACTGTTGGCTATATGAGCTAGGGCTCTTTTGTAACGAGTTGGGACTTCTGCCATGTTCTATGTTCTAAGCTTGTAGCTAGCAATTTGGTGCCTTTGAGCGATCTTGGCTTTGGGGCAGGTTGGGCTCCTCATTTAGAGCTCATTTTGTGCAGTACCAAAAAATATCCATAACAAGAATGATATTGGGTAAGTGTTTTAAGACAAGGGAAAACAAATGAGAGTAGGGGAAAAACTGACTTATTGCGTAAGAAGCCTTAACTTTAGATGTCTGTTATTAAGATAAAATTAACATATATTCTCATGCATATACATCGATTTTAATAACAAGCTGATGTAGAAACCTAGGACCTCAGTTTTTTATTCAAATCAATGTAGTAATTTTCATCATATTTACAAAAACACCAATGTTGCTTCATCTATATTCCTGTGTTGAATTTTTATTTGTTTTTTTCATTATATTTATATATTAGTTCTATATTATAATCGACGTCATATATCACTTTGGACATTGGTGTTTCGTACAAAATTGACATCATAATATTTTTTGGATAATAATATCAATACATTTTCACACATAATTTGCTCAAAGCTAACTATTTTTTGAAAAATTTTATCAATTAAATAATTGAATTATTTTGTTTGCTTAATAATATTTCGATAATTGAATTATTTTGCATATTAAATAATATTTAATTTTACAAAATTTTTCATGAATTGTGTTAAAGAAGTCGGTTTATGTTAA
Source organism: Saraca asoca (assembly GCA_026873985.1). Classification (NCBI taxonomy): domain Eukaryota; kingdom Viridiplantae; phylum Streptophyta; class Magnoliopsida; order Fabales; family Fabaceae; genus Saraca; species Saraca asoca. Next base: position 4,584 of record JANHAO010012917.1, on the reverse strand, counting down.
GAAAACCAACGTTGTTTCCATTTTTTTAAACTTATACATAGGTGCTCCTGATTACATTATTATAGAAAAATTAGAGAGAAAATTGGAATAGAATTTGTCGATGGTTGATTTTGGTAATCGGTCAATGAAGGATTTTGAGAACCAAATTACTGTTAAGAGTAAAAAGGGAGCAAAAAGATGGTGAGAGATTCAGAGGAAGAGCAGAGAAAACACGAAAAGTTTTATCGTGGTTCGGCTAAAGTCAAGATGACCCCTATATCTATGGTAATGTTATTGGCTTTGAGCAATTGTTTTGTTACACAGAGCAATATTACATACATCTATGGCTATTTTGGAAAAGTTTATGCATATATTACACTCACTCTATGCAATGGCTCTCCTTTCCTATTTATAGAAGCTGGAAGGGTTATAAGTCGTAATTTATTATTGTAAAATTATGATTACATCTATACTGAGCATTAAATGCTAGACATCAAGCAATAAATGCGAGACAAATCATTGTCAAACTTTGGAGGTTAATTTGCAAGTTAGTACAGTATTCAAACTGTCTGTCAGACATTAGCTATTCCCAATCATGCCCAAGGGATCTCGTCATAGCCTTGTTCGATTTAGAAGTCACGAGCTCATGCTATGCAGTGTGTGGCTTGCTGTTTGGCCTCAGCAACCTCGCATAGTTGGGCCATGCCTCCTCACCTCCTGACCTAGCTCCTTGGGCCTCTGTAAGTCCATTCTGCCTGGTGTGAAAATGCCCATAAAATCAGCCTCCAACTCTTAATTGGCTCTGCAAGATGGGAGTTAGTTATGCATTTTTTAGGTAAGGGTTCTCTATCTGCAGCTTACGGTATCGCCAAGTTCCCTGTCCACAATACTATTTTAGTCAAAGCCTCTACTTATAACCTTCTGAATAATCATGCCAGGGCTTAGTCTTCCACTGCGTATGCTTTACAGCTGTTGGCGAGGTGACTCGATTTTTCTTTCAGGCCGTTCGATTGAGAACATCTGGACACCTTTTATATTCTTTAGAAAGGTCGAATTAATCTATATAAGGCATGGGAAATTTTCTTCTTTCACAAAACAACCTGGTGAACACCCCCAATAAGCCTTTTATTAAGAACATAAAGCATGTTCAGTCTGCTACAAGAGCTTTTCTTTGAGGATCCTGGAAAGTTTTGTTATGGAAAGCTTCTGAGGGCAATCCCTCTTTGAGGATCCCGAGAAGTTTTATTACCTTCCTTTGTTGTCTCTTTGTGATTAAGGTAACTCTTCACCGATGCTCTCTGGTCTCCTTGCATGGTGAGACATTTCAGTCAATTCCCCCAAATATCTGGGAGTCAAGGAGTTGAGGGATGAGCTCTTAACTTTAGAGGAAGATAAGAAAGAGGTGCTAGAACTGTGCGGCCTGTTCTTGGGCCATAACTTCCTAGAGGACAGTTCTTCCTGCTTATTATAGTTATAGGTTTATCTCGGTCCTTGTACTCAGAATTTCCTTATATAGACTCACCTCATTGAAAGAAGTTTTGTAATAAATATTACCCTTTTCTTGATGTTTCTAGTGCATAATTGGTTGTCATGTATCGCTGAAAATTATATCTGAGCCTTTTTACGGACTGATTTCTGTTTGTTGTGCTTAATCAAATATCGAGCTTAATATTTAATGGATAAAATCAATCCATCCTGTCTGGTTGCAGACTTAACCATTGAAATGATCTGGTCAATAGCAAATTTTTAGCTCACAAGAAAGTTATGAGTAATCGATTTGACGTGCATACTGTGCCTTAGTTAAAGCAGGTTTTCAAATAATAAACTTGAACCAAAGGTGAGACAGGCTTGTGAGGCTTAGCACATTATGCCAGGTGTGCCTGAGCTAAGATTGGATAAGCTCATGAGGCTTAGCACATTGCGCCAGGTGTGCCTAAGTAAAATTGAATGAGCTCATGAAGCTTAGTGAATGACGCCAGGTGTGCCCGAGCTAAGATTGAATAAGCTTGTGAGACTTAACGCATCATGCCAGGTGTGCTTGAGCTGGAGATAAGGCGATTAGGCGCACTTACGGGCTTAGCGCTTTACACCAGGTGTGTTCGAGCTAAGATCGAATGAGCTTGTGAGGCTTAGTGCATCATGCCAGGTGTGCTCGAGCTGGAGATGAGGCGATTAGGTGCGCCAGCAGGCTTAGCGCTCTGTGCCAGGTGTGCCTAAGTAAGATCAAATGAGCTCATGAGGCTTAGTGCATCACGTCAGGTCTACCTAAGCTAAGATCGAGCGAGTTCGTGAGGCTTAGCATATCACGCCAAGTGTGCTCACACTTGAGATGAGGCGATTAGGTGTGCCTTCAAGCTTAGCACTCTGCACCAGGTGTGCTCGAGCTAAGATCAAATGAGCTCTTGAGGCTTAGCATATCACACTAGGTGTGCCCAAGCTAAGATTAAATGAGCTCGTGAGGCTTAATGCATTGCGCCAAGTGTGCTCGAGCTGGAGATGAGGGGATTAGGTGCTCTTGTAGGCTTAGCACTCTATGCTAGATATGCCCACGATGAAGATCGAGCGAGTTTGTAAGGCTTAGTGCATCACACCAGGTGTGCCCAAGCTGGAGATGAGGTGATTAGGTGCACTTATTGGCTTAGCGTTCTATGCCAGGTGTGCCCAAGCTAAGATCGAATGAGCTTGTGAAGCTTAGCGTATCATGCCAGGTTTGCCCGAGCTAGAAATGAGGTGATTAGGTGTGCTTGCAGGCTTAGTGCTCTGCGCTAGGTGTGCCCGAGCTAGAGATGAGGCGATTAGGTGTGCCTACAGGCTTAGCACTTTACACCAGGTGTGCTCGAGCTAAGATCGAATGAGCTTGTGAGGTTTAGCTCATCGTACCAGCTGTGCCAAAACTAAGATTGAATGAGCTTGTGAGGCTTAGTGCATCATACCAGGTGTGTACAAGCTAAGATCAAATGAGCTCATGAGACTTAGCACATCACACCAAGTGTGCCCAAGCTAGAGATAAGGTGATTAGGTGCATCTGTAGGCTAAGCACTCTACACTAAGTGTGCCCAAGCTAAGATCAAATGAGTTCGTGAGACTTAATGCATCATGCCAGATGTGCCCGAGCTAAAATCAAATGAGTTCATGAGGCTTAGCACATTACGCTAGGTGCACCTGAGCTAAAGATAAGGCAATTAGGAGCGCCTATAAGCTTAGTGCTCTGTGCCAGGTGTGCTAAAGCTAAGATTGAATGAGCTTGTGAGGCTTAGCATATTGTGCTAGGTGTGCCTGAGCTAGAGATGAGGCGATTAGGTGTGCTTGCAAGCTTAGTGCTCTACGCCAAGTGTGCCTGAGCTGGAGATGAGGCATTTAGGTATGCCTACGGGCTTAGCGCTCTGTGCCAGGTGTGCTCAAGCTAAGATCAGATGAACTCGTGAGGCTTAACATATCGTGTCAAGTGTGCTTGAGCTAGAGATGAGGCGATTAGGTATGCCTACGGGCTTAACGCTCTGTGCTAGGTGTGCCTGAGCTGGAGATGAGCCGATTAGATGCCCTACGAGCTTAGCGCTCTGCGCCAGGTGTGCTTGAGCTAAGATCGAATGAGCTTGTGAGGCTTAGCTCATCGTGCCAGGTATGCCCGAGCTAAGATTGAATGAGCTTGTAAGGCTTAGTGCATCGCACCAGGTGTGCCCAAGCTAAGATCAAATGAGCTCATGAGGCTTAGCATATCACACCAGGTGTGCCCAAGTTAGAGATGAGGTGATTAGGTGCATCTGCGGGCTTAGTGCTCTACACTAAGTGTGCCCAAGCTAAGATCAAATGAGCTTGTGAGGCTTAGTACATCGCGTCAGGTGTGCCCGAGCTAAAATCGAATGAGTTATGAGGCTTAGCATATCGCGTCAGGTGTGCCCAAGCTAGAGATAAGGTCTACACTAAGTGCATCTGCGGGCTTAGTGCTCTACACTAAGTGTGCCCAGTTAAGATCAAATGAGCTTATGAGGCTTAGTGCATCGCGCCAGGTGTGCCCGAGCTAAAATCGAATGAGTTCATGAGGCTTAGCATATCGTGTCAGGTGTGCCCAAGCTGGAGATAAGGTGATTAGGTGCGCCTGTAAGCTTAGCACTCTGTGCCAGGTGTGCTCAAGTGAAGATCGAATGAGCTCGTGAGGCTTAGCGTATTATGCTAGGTGTGCCTGAGCTAGAGATGAGGTGATTAGGTGTGCCTGTGGGCTTAGCGCTCTACGCTAGATGTGCCGAAACTGGAGATGAGGTGATTAGGTGTACCTATTGGCTTAACGCTCTATGCCAGATGTGCTCGAGCTAAGATCGAATAAGCTTGTAAGGCTTAGCTCATCATGTCAGGTGTGCCCGACCTAAGATTGAATGAGCTTGTGAGGCTTAGTGCATCGCGCCAGGTATGCCTAAGCTAAGATCGAATGAGGTTGTGAGGCTTAGAACATCACGTTAGGTGTGCTCGAGCTAGAGATGAGGTGATTAGGTGCGTCTATGGGCTTAGCGCTCTGCACTAAATATGTGATAAGTAGAAAATGTACCTGTAAAAACACTTGATTTTACCTCTTAATTAGTCATTAACTTGTGGTTTTTGTCTAACTTTTCC
>JANHAO010012916.1:0-16144 GCA_026873985.1 Saraca asoca | reverse complement strand
TATGGAATTGACTGAATGAAATAACTTCTCACCATGGACTTCATCTTACGTATGCAATACACAATGAATGCAATATAAGATGAATATTCAACCTCTATATCCAAATCCATAGAATGTATAGTTTTAGATGCAGTAGGGCTCAATCAAATTGGCCTAGGGCACCCACCCAAACTAACATTACATCTATCTATTAGATCTCATAATAAAAAAATGTTGCTATAGCTAATAATGTCCTGATGGACTTAAGCATTGCAACTGTGAAAACATTTCTTCATAATCAATTCCTTCCTTTTGATTATAACCTTTTTTAACCAATCTTGCCTTATAAGTCACTATCTTTCCATCTGCTTAATGTTTTCTCTTATGAACCCATTTACAACCAATAGTTTTAATCCTATTAGGTAGGTCAACAAGGTCTCAAACTGTTATGACCCCAACACCTCATTATAACTGGTGTGAATATCAATCCTTTCATTGATAATCACTAGCCTGTATCTCAATTATGCCAATTCATTATATTTATAACTTGCTAAATTTCATTATCATTTAAATGAATTAAATCAGTTTGGTAGTTAAAAAGAGAATGAAATCCATTAGATTTCAAATGGCAAATATATGTACAATATTGAAATTTACATAATGTACAGAGACATTGCCCATTAAGGTATATGTTCCTTGTTGCCATCAGTGTTCACAACCTAACATACTTTTCCCAAAATCCTTATACATTCCCCTGGCAAGTTTTAATAACCATTATTCTTTAACACCCCAGGTTCCTTTAGGGACAACACAAAATAAAGTTAGTTTAACCTTTAGCTTGTAAGGATTTCAAAAGCATAGGTTAGACTAATTCCACCCTTAAGGATTTGATGACCATGCTATTTACATTTTCAAAAAATGATAAAAAAGAGTGTAGATGATAGATTCTTTAAGGATCAAACCATCCCATAGCCATCATTAGTAATACATTTGGGGGTTGTAGAGGGATGATTTCTATCTCGTATAACACTTCACATCCTATTAGGTTTAAGATTATGGTAAAATGTATCTTAATTTTATATGCTCCTAAAGGACCGTCGAACATAGTGATGAATGTATCAACTATGATTTCCATTGGTTTGTTATCCATCATATCTTTTAGTAAGGGGATTAGCTAATAATTCTTTGGTATTTGAAAAACAATCCATAGAATAATGAGTCTAGAGCTTAGTGAGATTATACATACCAAATTTATGAATTCATCACACAATACAAGGCATATAAATACATATATGAATAACTCGACCAAATTAGCTTTTCCCATATCCTTTTCATAAATAGTTATAGAGTATACAAAGAATTACCTCTTAGGTAAATTTATGTTGTTCATTTTTTAGTACATTGTGCCAATCCTAGCTCACATAGCCATATGCCACATTCTCAAGTTCATTAAGTATGTCAATTTCATGATATCGAGTTCTAATATTCAAGTAAAAGCCATATGGAACAAACAATGCATATGAATACATAGTCTGCCTTATTACTTTGGATCAACCTTATTCCACTCATCACAATCTTTTCCCTCCAAGTCAGCCTTATCCCACTCATCATATTGGAATGCGCAGATCTAGGATCTGGTTCATTTTTGTTCATCATATTCCACCATTCATATATCAAGTCTCAAAGACTACCAATCATACAATCATCCCATCCTCATAATGGATACCTCATCAACTCTATATGGATACATTTTAATACTATTCATAACATGATTATTCACATATCATGATATGTCATTCCATATCTCATAGACATAATCAAGTTTTACACAACATAATTGTTTGCAATAAACATACTTTCATAATCACAATCACTCATAACCATCGCAATGCTTTCTCAACTCATATTTTCATTATCTTCTAAACTCATTGTTTAAAATTATTGTATGCACATCCATGTTATTCATTAGTGTTAGCTTAGAAACCACGCTCTTAGGATATCATATTTGCCATATATGTTTAATTGGACTTTCTATAGTTTTGAGTTAAAGAAATAAAGTGTAGTTTCAAGTAAGGGAAAATGAGACTAAACAAATTGAATTTTTGCTAAAAGTGCAATTAGAATCATGTGTAGAATCATTGAAGAAAAATGAGCATGATTGTGATCAGAATTGGAAACTTGTTTGTAAAAGACTTGATTCAAATCAAGAAAAAATAGTTAAAAATGCAAGTCTACTTACCAAATTTTGAAAACTTTCGAGAAGTTTAATTTCAAACATGATTAGAATCAAAGAATAGGGTAGGATGGGTTGATTCAAATTGTGAGATCCTAGTTCAAATTTTGATTCAAATCAATCAAGAAAAATTGCTGGGTTTCTATAAGCATGATTACAGGTTTAGTTCAAAATGGTGCGATTCAACTCACACAAGTAGATTTTGCATATTAACAATAGAAAAATAGGGGAAACCATTTCTAACACAAAGACACACTATAGGATCTTATTTTCCCATGTTTTTGGAAGCATAAACAAACACAAACTTAGCTATTTCAACATCATTCTTATTAGCATTCCAACATTCCACTTAATTATCAAGTTTCATCATATCATCACAAACCCATTTTTTTCTTTACTAACTTGCACTCCCAATCAATAGATCTCAAGTGAAAATTATGTCATAATTCATAAGAATGGTAAGCATCACTTACCTCAATAGCTTGAACGTAAGAAATTGCACTAATTCACCAAAATCTTCTATGCTCTTCAAAATTAAAAAAAAAAGCATATTAGTTTCTAATCCTTTTTTCACAAATTTCTCTCATTAACTAATCGTATATGATTAAATTATAATTTTTATATCATGAATAAAGCTATATATATAACATATTTAAGCTCTAAAACATCAGAAAATTTGGTTTAATTCATGGGTTAAAGAATACTATGAATAGTGACAAAAACTTCAAAAATTCAGATCTCAAGTTATACTCAGTGAATCAATATGATTTTGATATCAAAATAAAGAGGAAGATGAGATTTGTAGAGGAAGATGAGGAGTTTTGCATGGTTTGCTTGTGTGTGGAAATGGTTTAAGAAGAAAAGGTGAGCTAGCTGAAGGAAGGGGCATTTTGGGAAAAATTAAGTTAACACCTCACTATTTACAAGTTGATCATTTCCCCTTTTAAATAATTTTTTTCTCTTTTTTTTTCCATTTTGAGCTCAAATGTAACACACTTATCAATTTCCAAACATCATAAAATTTTAATACAAATTAGTTAAATTAAGTATCTTTGTAATGGCTATGATTTTATGCTTATTCAATATCTATAACCCTTGATTTAAACTTTTTGAAGTTTTCTGGAAATAAAATCTCAAAATACTGATTTCATCCCTTGGACATTTTCAATCGAATTTTCAATTTCTAGAAAATTTACATAGTTCATATAGCCAATTTCTGCTATCTCTAGACTTCTTATAGAAATTCTCCTTTTTGGACTTTTCGAAAAGCCATTTTATTGCTAAAATAAATTCTGAAAATTTTGGGATGTTACAAATTCTCCCCTTTAAAAGAATTCATCATTGAATTATGAATAGCGATAATATTTAATTTTTACAAAGTAGATGAGGGTATTTTTCATGTATATCCACTTCCAATTCCTAGGTAGCTTCTTGTTCATCTTATCGTCCCCACTTCACCTTAACCATCAGAGCTTCTCTAGATCTTAATTTTTAGACTTGTCAATCTAGAATAGCTATTAGTTGTTCTTTATAAGTTAGCTTGGTATCTAATTGGATTGATTCTTCCTTAATAATGTGCAACTTGTCTAGAACATATTTTCTCAACATTGAGACATGGAGTACTGGATGGATTCCTTGTATCTCAGTTAGCAATTCTAATCAGTATGCTACAACTCCCACACATTTGATAATTTAAATGGTCCCACATACTGCGGTGCCAATTTCCCCTTTTTGCCAAATCACATAATTCCTTTCATAGGGATTACCTTGAGGAATACTTAATCATTAACCTCAAAATCTAGGTCTCTTCTCCTATTGTTCATATATGCCTTTTGTCGATCTTGAGCTATCTTCATTCTAGCATGAATTAATTATACCTTTTCAATTCTATCTGCCACAAGATTTGATCCCAACAACTTCAATTCCCCAGGCTTAAACCAACCTATTAAAGATCTACATTTTCATCTATACAACACTTCAAATGGTGCCATTTAAATACTAGTTTGATAACTATTATTGTAAGCATATTCAATAAGCGGTAAATAATTTTCCTAACTCCCTTTGAATTCCATCACATATGCTTATAACTTATCCTTTAGAGTCTGGATTATTCCTTTTGTTTGACCATCTGTTTGTGGATGAAAAGCCATGCTAAATTATAATTTAGTACCCAATGATTGTTGAAATGATTGCCAGAAGTGAGAGGTAAACTGGGTACCATGATCTGAGAGAATTGTCAAAGGTACACCATGCAAAGGAATTATTCAATTAAGATACAATTGTGCACATTGAATAGCCAAATAGGTCATCTTAATTGGTAGGAAATAAGCTGATTTGGTTAAGTGATCAATGCCCAAATTGAATCATAACCTTTTGTTGATTTCGGCAATCTAACTAGAAAATCCATCATTACAGTCTCCTATTTCCATTCCAGGATTTTGATACTGCTGAACGTTGATGTTCAGCCTTCACTTGCTAACACATTAAATATTTTGTTACGTATTCATGAACATCTCATTTCATATGTTCTCACTAGAATACATCCTTCAAATCATGATACATTTTGGATACTCCTGGAGCATAGTATATAATGAATTATGCACTTAATGTAACAAATCATCATGAACATTTAAAGGAACCCACAATCATCCTTCCCTTTTAAGTACTCCAGTCTTGTCAACTATATATTACAAGTCTGGTTTGGTTTCTGCTTTTTGTTTAAGAATTGCATGGTGTGAATCTCATCTTTGAGCTTCTTTAATATGACTGACTATTACCAATTGTATCGTTATGTGGGCAAGAATTATAGTTTGATCAAAAACTTCCAATTGCACTCCAATTTTTTCCAATTTTGGGTAAAAACACAACAATTTTTCTTCTTTAGAAAGAAGATGAGCAAAACTCATTGACTTGTAACTTAATGGTTCTGCTACTACATTTGCCTTGCCCAGATGATATCATATTGAGCAATCATAATCTTTAACCAGCTCCACCCACCTTTTTTGTCTAAGACTAAGATCTTTCTATTCAAAGATATGTTTCAAACTTTTATGGTCTGTATAAATCTCACACGTTTCTCCATACTGATAATACCTCCATATTTTCATTTCAAAAACTACTACTGCCATTTTTAAATCATGAGTAGGATAGTTTTGCTCATGTTTCTTCAATTGTCATAATGCATATGCAATTACCTTTCCATTATGCATTAGTATGCATCTAAGGCCAATGTGTGTAGCGTTGCAATACACCGCATAACCACCTGATCCAGATGGTAATGCCAACATCAGGGTTGTCGTCAAGCATTTCTTCAATTTTTGGAAACTTTCCTCACTGATAGGAGTCCATTCAAATTGTACTCCTTTTCGAGAAAGTTTAGTTAGTAGTGTGGCAATTTTAGAAAAATTTTGACAAACTTTTGATAATATCTGGCTAATCCCAGAAAACTATGAATTTCAGTGACCGTTGTGGGTCTAGGCCAACTTTCCATGACTTTTATCTTTTAAGGATCTATTTGTACTCCTTCTTGCAACACGATATGTCCAAGAAATCTAACATTAGTCATCCAAAATTCATATTAGGAAAACTTCACAAAAAGCTCATGCTCTTGTAGCGTTTGCAACACTATTCATAGGTGTTGAACATGCTCTTCTTCACGCTTAGAGTAGACTAGAATATCATCAATAAATACAATCATAAATTTATCTAAAAATAGTTTAAATACTTGATTCATCAAATCCATAAAAGTAGCTTGGGCATTTGTCAGCCTAAACGATAGTACAAGGAATTCACAATGTTTACATCGTGTATGAAAGGTAGTTTTAGGCACATTTTTTCACAAATCTTTAACTGATGATATCCTGACCTTAAGTCTATTTTTGAGAAATATCTCACCCCTTACAATTGATCAAACAAGTTATCAATACAAGGGAAGGGATATTTATTTTTGATAGTCACTTTATTGAATTGGCGATAGTCGATACATAATCTTAATGAAACATCCTTCTTTTTTACAAACAATACAGGTGCTCCCCACGGTTAAACACTTAGACAAATAAAACCTTTATCCAATAACTCTTCTAATTGGGTCTTCAATTCCTACAATTCCATTAGTGCCATTCGATATGGAGGAATGGAAATAATCCCATGCCAGGTATTAGATCGATAATAAATACATCAAGAAATTCTCGTATTACTGGAACTTCATTCGATTTTAAAATTACCTAATCTAGGTCTCGTACCATAGTTAAATAAGCTACGCATCCTTTGTTTAGAGATTTTCAAGCTCGTACACTTGATATTAATCCAGTTATCTCAGCTATTTGTTCTCCTTGAAAAGTCATAGGAGTGGATTCATCTACATGAAACTTAACTTTCTTTTCAAAGCAATTCATGTGCACATGGTGTTAAGAAAGCTAATCTATACCTAGGATTACATCATAATCTACCATATCTAGAGAAACTAGGTTAATAGATACTTGCTTGTCTTCTATGGTCATGTCACACTCCTTAAATATCTGATTAACTTATAAAGTCTTGCCAACAAGAGTCATTACTACTAATGGTGTTTCCATTATTTCACTAGATTCATATTACAAACCAGCAAACTTCTTTGCAATAAAAAAATGAGTAGTATTAGGATCAAACAATACTCAAGCTTGTAAATTATGCACTCTCAAAATACTTGACACTACAGCATTAGATGCTTGAACCTCCTATTTGGTGAGATTGCAAACTCATGTGGTGGCTTCATTAGGATTTCTTCCGCAATTACCTTACCCCCTCACTTTTACCAGACTCTGTTGGTGCTTTTATTGAAGTCACAGAGGGTGTTTATTGGTTGATTTGGGAGTCTAGCTTGATAATTTGTAGCATATTCTAAGGCATTTGTATTCATAGGGCACTCTTTTGTCCTATGCCTAGGTTTAACACATCTGAAACACCCAATTAGATCTTTTCCACAAAATCTATAATGATGTGTATTACAAGTTTTACATAATGGTGAGTTAACCTTAATACCCCCTAACTTTGGCTTCCATGAAATGGAACAGAAGTAGTCGAAATAGATTGACCTGTTAAATTTCTTCTTACAATAGAATTCCATGGCCAAGATGATTTAGAAAAATTTCCTTTCCATCTATTAGGGGGTATTCCATGAGCTTGAGTTAATTTTTCACTTGGTACCACATTAGTACCCTGAGTTTGAACTTTTTTGATACTCCTGGAAGATATTTCCCTTTCACAATGCTCTTTTGATCTCAATACCCATAAAGCTTGATTGATGTGTCATATTTGGATCAACTTTGACATGATCAAAATACTAATCATGAAGCCTTTGCAGAAATCTTTTGACCTTCATGCTTCATTTAAAATCAGGTGAGTTGCATATTGAGAAAGTCGCATGAATTGAGCATCATATTCACTTATAGACAAATTTTTCTATCTTAAATTTTCAAATCTTCTAGCATTTGCCTATTGAACACTATGAGGAAGTAATCGATCAATGAAAATCTATTGAAACATTGTCCAAGTTAAAGGTTCAACTTTGATGATCCTCCCATCAATAGCTCCAACATATTAATAATATGCTAATTCATCTAAATGATATCCTACTAGTTCTATCAATAAAGACTTAGGACAGCGTAGCATTCCACCATATTTTTCAATCTGATCCAGAAACTGATATAGGTCTATAGAAGAATTGATTCTTACATATCGAGGTGGCTTTAATTTCAAGAACTCATGAATAATTCACAATTGATCTCCTTGCTCATTTCTAGTAGGAGATATTCAATTTCTTTCATTTTGCCTATTTCTATTAGGCTCTCTATTTTGATCTCAATATTGATTCTGAATTAGTGTATGCACCAGGTGATCTATTGCCTATTGAACCAAGTTCTTCACCTACTTGGGAACTTCTAGATTCTCACTGGCCTTACGATAGGGACTATTCCACCTTATAGATGATCTCCTCTGATTAGACTTAGGTTCATGGCCTTTTTGCCTTCTAATTCACACCATAATCTACATCACAAAGTTAATCAGATACTTAAGACATACACAACAGTCCTAGCTTAATTTTGTTGATACAAACACACATTTCATCTAGTCAATGGGAATGGTATTAGCAATATGTGCTCCCAGATGCATACATGCTACTGGTACTATTTCTATCAACACTTGATGAAACCACCATCACCATGTGACTCTAGACATTCTATATGTAGTCTTTTACTCACAGACCATTCTCTACTACCAACTTTGTCGTGACCCTGACACCTGGTCATGATCGATGTGAATATCAATCCTTTTATTGATAATCACTAGCTTGTATCTCAATTCTACCAATTCATTTTATTCATAACTTGTTAAATTTCATTATCATTTAAATGACTCAAATCAATTTGGTAGCTAAGAAGAGAATGAAATCCATGGGATTACAAATGGTAAATATATATACAATATTAAAATTTACATGATGTATAGGACATCACCTGTCAAGGCACATGTCCCTTGTTGCCATTAGTGTTTACATCTCAACATACTTCTCCCAAAGTCCTTATACATTCCCCTAGCCAATTTTAATAACCATTCTTCTTTAACTCCCCAGGTTCATTTAAGGACAACACAAAATAAAGTTAGTTTAACCTCTAGCTTATAAGGATTTCAAAAATATAGGTTAGACTAACTCCATCCCTTAGGATTTGATGACCATGCTATTTACATTTTCAAAAAATGATAAAAAAGAGTGTAAATGATAAATACTCTAAGGATCAAACCATCCTATAGCTATCATTAGTAATAAGTTTAGGGCTTGCAGAGGGATGATTTCTATCTTGTGTAACACTTCACATTCTACTAGGTTTAAGATTATGATATAATGTATCTTAATTTCATATGCTCCTAAGGGATTATCAACCTTAGTGGTGAACGTATTAGTTGTGATTTCTATTGGTTAGTTATCCATCTTACTTTTTGGTAGGGGGATTGACTAATAATTCTTGAGTCTCTAAAAACAATCCATAGAATAATGAGTCTGAGACTTAGTGAGATAATACATACCAGGCAAATTGAATTTTTATTGAAAGTGTGATCAGAATCACAAGTATAACTGAAGAAAAATGAGTATGATCGTGATTAGAATAAAAAAAGCTTATTTATAAAAAGACTCAATTTAACTCAAGAAAATGTAGTTAAAAATGTGAGTCTACTCACCAAATTTTGAAAACTTTTAGGAGGTTTTATTCTAAATGCAATCAAAATTGGGATTAGAATAAAAAAAATAGGGTAGGATAGGTCAATTCGAATCGTGAGATCCTATTTCAAACTTTGATTTGAATCGATCAAGAAAAACTATTAGGTTTCTATAAGCTTAATCATGGGTTTAGTTCAAAATAGTGCGATTTGATTCGCATGAGTAGATTTTGTATATTAATAGTAGAAAAATAGGGGAAATCATTTCCAACACAAAAAAATTCTATAGGATCTTATTGTCCCAAGTTTTTAGAAGCATAAACAAATACAAACTCAACCATTTCAACATCATACTCATTAGCATTCTAACAATCCACTTAATTATCAAGTTTCATCATGTCATCACAAACCCTTTTTTTTTGTTACTTACTTGCACCCCTAATCAACAAATCTTAAGCAAGAATCACATCATAATTCATAAAAATGGGAAGCATCACTCGTCTCAATAGCTTGAACACAAGAAATTGCAATTAATTCACCAAAATCTTTTATGCTCTTCAAAATCAAAATTAAGAGCATATTAGGTTTTAATCCTTTTTCCACATATTTCTCTTGTTAACTAATCATATATGATTAAACAATGATTCCTATATCATGAATGAAGTTATATCTAACAAATTTGAGCTCTAAAATGTCAAAAAAATTTGGTTTAATTCATGGGTTAAACAATATCATGAACAATGATAGAAAACTTCAAAAATTCATAACTCAAGTTATGTTCAATGAATCAATATGATTTTGATGTCAAAATAAAGAGAAAGATGAGATGATCAATAATAAAAATTTGAGGAAAAAAATAACAAGTAAGATTAAGAGCTCACTTGATGAGAGAAAGAGAGAGTGAAGGTTTAGAAAGTGAAAGTAAAGACTTTTAGAGGAAGATGAGGAGTTTTGCATAGTTTGCTTGTGTGTAGGAATGGCTTAAGAAGAAAGGGAGTGGCTAAAGGAAGGGGTATTTTGGGAAAAATTAAGTTCACTTCTCACTATTTACAAGTTGACCGTTTCCCTTTTTGAATAATTTTTTCTCCTTTCTTCTGTTTTGAGCTCAAATTTAATACATTTATCAATTTTCAAGAATCGCAAAATTTTAATATAAATTAGTTAAATTAAGTGTCTTTGTAATAACTATGATTTTATACTTATTTGATCCATAACTCTTGTTTTAAATTGTTCGAAGTTTTTTGAAAATAAAATCTTAAAATACTTATTTTATCCCCTGAATATTTTTAATCAAATTTTCAATTTGCAAAATTTTTTCATAATTCATATAGTCAATTTCTGCTATCTCTATATTTCTCATAGAAATTCTCCTTTTCACACTTTTTGAAAAGCCATTTTATTACCAAAATAAATTCTAAAAATTTTTGTATGTTACATAGACTCCATTGGAATACATGGAGTCCATTTCAGATCTCATAGCTTTAATCTAATTCTCCTTATCACCATATAACATGGTATCTTTAAAAGAGTATGGATCCTTCTCATTTTTGTTTAAAGTCATTAAAAAAACTTCATTCAAAAGACTAAGTCTAACGGAAGGATGAACATTTCTACTACTACTCTTACGAGAATAAGAGGCTTATTAGTTTGGGGAATATTTTCCTTTATAAGTGCCTCAATAAGAATTTCTTTTATAAGATTCTCCTTTTGTTCTTCAAGAACAACCTTATTATTCATGGAATGCCTAAATGCAAATTCTTCTTCTAAGAATATTGCATTACGACTTATAAAGACTTTCTGCACATTAGGATTATAAAAACAAATACCTAATTATCATTTTAGGATAACCAAAAAAATAAACATATATCAACTCTTGATTCCAACTTGTCCACACTTTGTTTCTTAACATGTGCTAGACAATCACACATCTTCAAGTGTCTTACACTTGGTTTCTTGCTAGTCCATAATTCATATGGAGTATTTGGAACCGATTTGCTTATAACTCTATCCAAAGCATAACCTTAAAAAGATAGTGGTAAATAGGTTATACTCATTATAGATCATACCATATCTAGTAAAGTGTGATTTCCTCTTTCAGAAGCATCATTATGTTATGGTGTTCCTGGAGGTGTGAGCTTGGATAGAATTCCATTATCCTTTAGATAGCAACAAAATTCATCAAAGAGATATTCTCTTTCTCTATCAGACTGAAGACATTTTATACATCTACCTTTTTATTTTTCAACTTTAGCACTAAACACTTTAAACTTTTCAAAAGCTTCTGATTTATGTTTTATAAGATAGATGTGTCTATGTCTTGAATAATCATTAATAAAGGATATGAAATAAACAAAACCACTTCTTGGCACATGATTTATTAGACGACATACATTAATATGTATCAAGTCTAATATATCTTTGTATCTAATGCCTATTTGAGTAAAAGGCAATTTATTCATTTTGCATTGAATATAAGGCTTATAAGTTAGAAAAGATTCTAATTTTAGGAAATTTAAAGGACCATCATTTGCTAGCCTATTAATTCTTTACAAATTAATATGACCTAAATGTAGATGTTATAGATAAGTGGGAGAAATGTCATCTTGCTTCCTTTTCAAAGTGTTTTTAACACTTAAAGAACTACTTTCATCATATGAAAACGTATCACAAGTTGAGGAAAGGAAATATAAACCATTTTCTTCAGACCTATTTGTCACAACCTTATTATTCAACCTTATTGTAATTTTATTATAAGAAAACATGAAAGTGTATCCATTTTCTACTAACTTAGAAACAAAAATCAAATTTCTCCTTATTTGTGGTACATAAAGATAATATTTTAAGTTCAAAACATCTCTTTCTCATAGTGCAAGATGATAAGTTCCTATGGAAATTGATGCAACATTTGCTTCAATTCCTATCACAATCATTACCTCATTTTCACTCAGCTTCTGGTTTTTCTGAAACCCCTATAGTATATTACAAATATGAGAAGTTGGTTTTATGTCAATGCACCAAGAGCTAATAGAATTCACCAACAAATTGGTTTCTATGATGAATATATTAGATACACCGTCAAAAGGCTTTTTGCTTTGCAAAGAAGCAAGGTATTGGAGATAATTCCTCTTCCAATGTCCCTTCTTCTTGTAGTAATGACATTCATTACTAGATTTGTCTTTTTTTTTCCCAATCTTATCGAAGTTTTTTTCGTTTACTTAAAAAGTTTCTTTTCTTGGACTTAAAAGACATTCCTTTTTCAAAAACCATGACAATTGGTTCATCTTTCTTGATCAAATCTTTAACCTTTTGCAACATATTGTAGAGCTCAGGAAGAGTTATAGTCATGTTGTTCATGTTGGAATTGAGCACAAACTAGTTAGAGGATTCAGGCAATGAAGAAAAGATCACATCTATCTTTGAATTATTATCAATTTCAGCATCAAGAGTATCTAATTCATCAATGTATCCAATCATTTTCATCACATGATCATGAACTGGAGTGTCTTTAGCCATCTTGGTGGTCATAAGTCCTTTCATAGCTATTTGTCTAGCAGAATGATTTTGCTGGCCAAAGATTGCCTTTAAGCTTGCTTTAATCTTTTTGGTAGAATTTAATGATTTTTGCTACTTCTAAAGCGTATTTTTTATTAATGCTAATAAATAACATTTAGCAATAGAATCATCTTCTTTCCAAAGTCTGTAAGCCTCATGATCAGCCTCAGGATCATTATCTTCTGGTACAACAAGTGTGTCTTCATCAAGAACATACACCAATTATTTTCAGCCATAAGAACAATTCTTAAATTTCTTTTCTAATTAGAATAATTAGAACCTTTTAAATGATTTTCATCCAAAATCTTTGCTAGGGGACTGTAACTTGCCATTTCTACAAGATAGAAATAAATAATTACATAACTCCATAATAAACCATCGAATAGGGATTTTTTTTTAATTTAATAGTAATGCTCATTCATTATAAGTTTGATAATTCCATTAAATAAATATATAACTATTATAAATTTCAAATGAGCAATGGATACTTTGTTAAGTATCTTAAAAAAATCATTTTAGAATTTATTAAGTACATAAGCAAAGGAGATACATATATCAATTTCATAAAAATGGAACCCCGCCATAATTTGGCCTTAAATAAAATATACTTGCCACTAATTTTGTAGTTGATATATTTTTATTAGTATGGCATAATCCCATTGTTTAAACATGTCATATATATTGTGAGTAACATTCCATTTTAGTTAATGCTCCCACTAGTCATAACATGTCTATTATCTCCATAAAAATATATAGTAATGATAGTTCAAAATAAGGTTTAACATTTTAGTATCAATAGTATTTGCAAAATTACTATTATAATATACTAATAACAGAAGGCCTTTAGAAATGAATGTCTATCTTCTATACCTTATATTATTATTTTTTTTAATTAAGGGAATATTTTGATCTTTATCAACTATTTTATATCATAATTAAGTGTCATTGACAAAATATATCACATTTATATTTCCTTATGAAGACAAGAACAATTCGTGTCATACAAAACTTATCGTATCATGAAACAACTTTATTTGTGGAAGCTTAAACCTATCATACCATTAAATAGAAATCCAATTTAAATATATGTGTTTGGCTCTAATACCAATGTTAGAATACCTTTCATGATATACAAAATATATTTATAGAGTAGAAATTTCATAATTTTCTAAAGATTATTCATAGATATTATGTTGGTTAAACAAAAGATTTAGATATACCTTATGTAAATTGGAGAAAATTTCAACTGGAGAAATTTCAAAAGTTTTTGTTGTATTGTACTTCCACTAGCCATGAACTTAGCACAAGTGTCCTTTAGATTTTATCACACTAGACTTTACAAATGCAAAGTCCTCCAAACCTCATACACATACCTCCTCTATCTTGAACCCTTTTCAATATTGTTTTTGAAGGTAGAGAAGGAATGAAAAAAATTTATGTTATAGTTCTTTCATAATCTCATCCTTTTATAGTAAAAGAGAGTGATTTACAAAGTCTCTTAATATAATATATTCAAAATCTTAATATTAAATAGATTCATGATTACTTAATTAAGTAATCATCTAGTCAATACATGAATTTATTATTTATTGTCTCTTTTATCAATATGCATCGAATACATATAATCTAAATAAATAACTTCATTTATTTATTTATTAGCTTTATAGGCATACAAGTCTTTCACTTTGCTCCTATTTGCCTATGTTAATACTATTTGTTTAAATTTAGTTCCTATTTACTTAATCACAAACCCCCCTTATTTTTTACTGTTAATATGTTGAAATTAATTGCTAGTCTTTATGGTTTGACCTAGACTCATCATGACTATATGTTCAGCTAGCTCAGTATTATCTTTGTTGGTTTCAACAACCGTCATTGGGTTTTACAAGCTTTCCATCCCTAACTCTTAGAATCCATTTAACAAACTCTCTTAATTGGTTTGTGTTACAAGTTAAGGGATTTGACTGCAACCTCATGTTTTTTTGTCTATGCTAAGACCTTACAATGCTTCCACAAATGAGAAAAGTTGATAGTTGTATGGACTATATCAAATTTGTGGCCTCTTGCAATTATTGATAATATTTGTCTAAAGTTTCTGCCATTAACAGCAAATTTACCACCAAATGACAATTCAGAACTATTTGGAACATTTAGCTCCATAATATCTCTTAAGCTTTTATTAAGAGCTTCAAAGCAATGCTTATTCACCATGGGTGCTTGATAACAAAATATTTTACTCATTTAATTGTCTTCTCACTTAGCATTTTAAGGTCCAAAATGACTTACTTTTAGTAGTGTTAGTGCATTTTTATGATTTTATGTCAATTGGATTCATTATGCAAAATACTGTAGTTTTCGGCCATCTTGAGCAGTTTCTGTAATCTAGCCATAACTCGAGATACACTTATCCAATTGATGTGATTCTTATCTTTTAGGAAAGCTAAGACATGGCTCTACAACTTTCATGAGACCTCTATGGCTGAATCATGCAATTGGCTATCTGAATTTGGAGTTGAATACAAGACTAGGATATTGTCTCAGGCAGCCTGCCCTTTCTGCACTAATTAGACCATAACTAGAGTTATAGAGGTCCAATTAAGGTCAACCTAAGCCCAAATGGAAGATGAGACATAATGATACATTTCATATGAAGGCTTCCTAAGTTGAATGGATCATTATGGGTGTGAAATATGAGCTGCAATAGAGAGGCAGAAATGCTACAAAAATGGGCCTCTACAGAATTTGGTTTTAAGGCCCCCAATTGGCATGCACTTGAGCCCAATGATCCATCACTTGTTCCATATCTCACACCAACCAGCTGGAGGAAAAAAAGTCAAAAGAAACTAGAAGAACATGCAAAGGCAGAGGTAGAAGCAACCAGACTAACTTTCTACCTACTCCACCAACCATACAGCCAGCTTCTTCTACTTGGGCAGAGTTCTTTTTGTTTAAGCTTCTTAGTTCAGTTTTTGAAAGTCATTTTAGAGTAATTTTTAGTGTAGTTCTAGTAGCAGTAGAGTAGCTTGTTTTCTTTCATTTTTCCTTGTAGTTTTCTGCCTTCAATGGAAGGTTGAGTTGTAATCAGCATAAGGGGTTGACAAACTTGAAGATTAATGTGGAAATCTTGCTCCTTCATTTCACATTCAATTTGCTAGTCATTTCTCATCCTTTCCTCTTTGTTTTTAT
>JANHAO010012915.1:0-16142 GCA_026873985.1 Saraca asoca | reverse complement strand
AGATAACTTCTCACCACAGACTTCATCTTACGTATGCAATACACGATGAATGCAATATAAGATGAATATATAACCTTTATATCCAGTTCACAGAATGTATAGTCCAGGATGCAATAGAGCTCAATCAAATTGGCCTAGGGCACCCATCCAGACTAACAAGCTAGCTAGGCAGTCTGAACTTATGTTGGGCGACCTACTGGTTGTGCTAGTAGGCTTAGTGAGTTGGTCTAGACTGGCTCCCTAGAAGATGACTGGGGTCGCATGCTTCGCTTGGCGAGATGGAATTCGCCTTTGGCAAGCTGGGACTTGATCTCATTTTATGTCCCAAGCTCATAGTTAGTGAGCTGGCATCTCCATTGTGCAACCTCTGATGTTGGATGATTTGGGCTTTTTCTAGCTAGGATTATGAATTTGATGTTAATAATGGTAATGATCTCACCAATCTTTTTTCAAAATGTTATTTAAAAGTCCTATATGAATTCTAGATTACTTTGATGATTCATAACAATGTGTAGGATCATAAAAATTTACATGTTGGTTGCAAGCCTATTGGATGAAAAGGATTTTTAAGACCAAAAGAGATATTCAAAGGGTGATTTAAAGGTATAAGACCATATTGGTGGCAAAAGGCCACATTCAAAAAGCAGGCTTTGATTATGGAATATTTTCTTATTTGTTTTAATTGAAGACTAATTTGGAGTTGTTATAGGGCTAATAGTTAGTTTAGACCTAGAATTTCACCAAATACGTTTTAGATTATTTGAATAAAACGTTTAGACAATGGTTTTTCAAGATTATTGAGATTATTATTTCTCTTAGGTTCAAGGAGTCTAATGCAAATTGTGTGTCTGTTTTAAGTTAGGTACATGCATATTTGTGATTCTAGTCTTATGCAGATTATATTCTACTTAAGAACAATGTTATAAGCCCTATGATTGAGATAAAGCATAAACTATCTATATATTTTAGATATGAAGGATCTTGATGATGCATCTTTCGTGGGGGCATATCGATCCATGATGACATATCTCAGGGGTCTTCTTAGCTTGTCTCAAAGATTATATGTTAAAAAGTGCTCAAAAGGTTCAATATGTTTTATGTGCTCTCCAAGTATTATACCCTTCTAGAAGGGTGAGATTCTTTCTAAAGCCCAATGTCCTCAAAATAATGTAAAGATTAAAGTAGGTCCCATATGCTTTCATTGTTGGTAACCTATTTTATGCTCAAGTATGTACACATCTTGATATCGCTATTGATTTAGTGTACTTAGGAGATACTTAAATAATCTTGGTAAGAAATATTAAACTACTGCAAAGAAAGTTATAAAGTACCTATAAGATATAAAGAATCTTTATGTTGACCTATTACAGATATGATGATTTGATTGTTATAGGATACTTTGACTTTGATTTTGTGAATTATCCAAATGATAGGAAGTTGATGTCTAGATATATCTTTATGATAATAGGAGGAGTTTTATTGTAGAAATTATCAAGCAGTCAATTACGGCAACCTCTACTATGAAGGCAAAATGTGTTGCATGTAGTGAAGCCACTTGTGAGGCTATTTGATTAAGGAATATGATATATGGATTCAAAGTTGTAAAGAACATATCCAAGACCTTAACCATATGTTGGAACAATATTACCTCAGTGAACTTCCCTAATAATAATGAAAGTGCTACCCATATAAAGTATTTTAATAATATCATTTTGTTAGAGAAAAGATATGCAAGCAATATATATGTTGCCATGGATCATATGCTTACAAATCCACTAACCAAAGGCTTAGGTGTTAAACTGTTCATGAACAAGTGACTAAAATAAGTTTGGCTAAGCCTTTTGGCATTTAGGATTAGTGGGATTGAAACATTATTATCTTGAGATTAGTAGAATATTAATGATATTGTCATGTATTTCATATATATATATATATATATATATGACATTGTTGATTGTGCAGATTTATCTTATGGCATATTGATGGGGATATTTAGACCTTATCTCATTATTATATTAAAATTTATTCTTGTTTTGGCATCTTGGATGCATGCATGGATCATTTCGTAAATATGTACATATAATCACATTTTGATGTGTTTGTCTGGTTTCTCATGCATTCCACATTATATTTTAGTTATTAAAATATAAGTATTCAAGACATGTATAATATTAACATCCATATCGGATATAATAATCTGCATTATTGGGTATTTATGGTTGACCTATGGTTATAGTGGTGCCATGGTTGTTATTATTGTTGTTGACATTCACTGTCGTGGCTACATATTGTAATTCAATTTTTCATTTTTTAAACTATATTGTCCAAGTGAGTGATTGTTAAAATTTTCCTATGTGTACTACCATAGTATAACTAATTATATGTGAATGTCATGATAACTAATTATGTTGGGTCAATTAATTCAGCAATCAAACTATTGAGCCTATAATAACACTTAGACCATTAGTGGATTTTAGTAGTGTGAGTCTTATAAATAATCCAAAGATGATGGGTGACTTAGCCTAGTCGGATAATAATAAGACATATTTCTGCTTATATTTTAATAAAATTGTAATTATCCCATTGAGATTTCAATTTTAATTTTTCTCCCTTTTTCTCTACTAGATTATAAAGAATGAAGTTGTTAAAGAAATTTTTGTTATAATAAATTCTCAGACAGCATCAAGTATAATTTTATTATTATTATTTAATTAAACTTTATTTATACGTATCTGAATTGACACTTTATAATATGATACAAAAATCAAGTTAATTAGTTGTTTAAATTTATCCAATTTTCTCACACACAAATTCATTCAATTTTTTATCTTTAGTTGCCATACAAGTCTCAAGACCAAGTGGTATAGGATGCACTTTATGGTTTTTAGCCCGCACCATGTTTGGAGCAAATATAATTTCAGAAGGTAAGTTGCAGAATTAATAGATATTGGGATTTTTTTTCAAAGAAGCCACCTCTTTTCATGGAGAAACCAACCAAAGGTCCTCACAGCAAGAAAGTGACAAACCAGAAAACAGGTAAAAAAAAAAAAAAACAATATTTGCTGTATACACTACTTGTCCGCTTCAAAATACCAAGTAGAGGGCCTAGAATTTCAATATCCAGATGTCATCAATCTCTTCGACAAAGCATCTTTGATAAAACCTGTACATTTCAATACGCTCTCAACCAGCTAGGTGATCCGATCAGCATCTCAAATAACTACAAGAGCTGAGTGGCTGCCAGGGACTTGATGACCTAAAGATGTATGAATCTGCTCCGATTTTTCTATTTGTCATTGTTGAATGGCAACAGTAGCTCTCTTTGACCAACCTTACCCCTTAAAGGAATATAAATACACTGACAATTAAAAAGAGGACGTTTCATCACTGCCCCCAAAATTTTCCTTACTCTTTTCATCTGTCAATTTCATCTATTCGCCTTCCCACGCAATGAAAAGCAGGACCAAAAATGCTGTTTCAAACAACTCCCATAGACCACTTTAGTTTGAGACTTAAGCAAACCCCAAATGACACTTCAAGTCCTTTCTCAACCACAAGAAAAAGCACCAAAATTGACAGCATATTAAGAGAGAAAGTGAACACAAAGTATCCTTCACAGTGGCAAAATTTGCTCAATCAATGGAATGGAAATCATTCTTCTCTATCAAAATTTATGTGGGAATTGCACTCTTTGGAATGTAAATCATTCTTCTCTATCAAAATTTTCAACATGGAAAAACTAAAGTTAGGGTCATTGGGATCGCTTGTCGTAGGCCCAGAAGATGATTCCAACACTTGGGGTCGCGCACTACAAAAGTAGCAACCCGACCCACCAACTCTATCACGAATCGTCTTACCTGAAAGTCTACTTGCATTAGCAGAGCTGGACCAAGAAGATGAAGATAATGAACCAAGAGCCCTTTTTCTCTTCTCAGCTTTTCTGAATCGATGCAGGACCACACGCTTTGCCTTTGCAGTAATATCCCTTCCAAACCCATAGCTTCTATCCTTCTTTCCATCATCCTTTCTGGCATGGGCCCCACGAAAGGCTTGATCTTCATCATCATCCGCACCTCGGCAAGCATGACAATCATTTCCACTAACATTTGAGATCTCCTCTACAGAAGCAGACATTAAAGTTTGATCCTTTCCGTTGAAATAGTACTACAATATTCGAGAAATATTAAGATTTCCAAGTTTTCGCGGTCTATGAGAAGAGGAATCGCAGAAGGGTGAAGTTGGACGACGCTTAGTCGTCAGAATCGGCAAAATTCAACTCTACAACGCGACTAAATACATTAAAAACTCATCATCAAATAGTAGTTTATTTTGTATTCAAGGGTTAATGGAGAATTAGAAGGCATGCGTTAGATTTAGAGCCCCAAGGTTGTACTCTTTCCCTGTTTGATTAATTCCCTTTTTGTCTTTTCTGAGTCGGGATGTGGTTGGATATCTCGCTGCCATGTACAGTAGTAAGCCTGGACCAGTCCCTCGTTGTTTTTTCATTTGCCTCTAAAGTTGTCGACTTTCATTGTTGTATTTTTTTGAGTAAATATTAATGGAGTCAGTAATTTTCTTGAGTAAACATTAATGAAATTTGTATAAATTCATGCTTGAGAACTATAGATTCCATCTTTCATTATTATAAATAAATTTTTTCCTACACTCGAAACAAATGAATATATTTTTAGAGAGAATAAGCTAAAGCATTCTATATTAATAAACAATTAAATCCATACTAAAAAATTTTCAAAAACAAAATTAAGACAAACCTGATTTACAAAGAATTAAAAAACAGCACTGAAAGTTTAATATGATTATACTCACAATCCTTCTATTTTTAAAAATATACACTCATTCTTATTTTTTAGAACAATGGAAGCAAATATATGTTTAAAATAGAGAAAAAGAGATATCAAACATATGTTTTTTAAAAATGAAAGGGATGTGTATACAATTTTAAAAATAGGGAATTTACTCTGTTATCTTTTTGCCAACGAAATACATGATTTTTATTCTGTCTGGAAAATAAAATGAGGTTTGAAAGCAGGGATCATGATTTTGCATACAAATGCATAAATCCTAAAGATATTCATAATCAAACGTCTGATAACCATCATTTATGAATAGCCATGCACCTATGAACCGACAACCTCATTTTATTAACAGCCATATAAAGCATGGTTGATGAAAATAATAGGAAAGGAACATGGAGGAGGTAAAAACCGACAACATCATACAGTAAATATTATTGTTCCAAACAATTTCTTAATGAATTCCCCTTCCTTATCCAGTATAATCACCGAAGTTGTATACTGTTACAAAATTTCTATGGATTCCCAATGCAAAATTTCCCTACTAATACCAAAACTCGTATAAAACCCGGCTGCCTTAGAGCCAGAGTTATATGAGCATCAGGAATGCAGTTCCTAAGTTTCTCATGACAGTTCCAAGTTTTGATTAGGTTATGAGAACAATTTTTCTTTTCACTTCCAAACAAAATATTATTACATCACCAAAATAAATAATGAAAGAATTCTTCAGCTGAATCAGCACTCGATCCGAACAGCACCACTCTCTGACTTAATGAACTTGGGCTTCCTTACGACTTGCTCCAAACACTGGATCACATCTCCAATCCGGAAATCATGAAAATCACCGATTACAAGTCCGCACTCATTTCCCTTCTTCACTGACTCCACATCCTGCTTTTCCCGCTTAAGAGATGTGCAAAGTCCTTCAAACACAACCTCACCACTTCTGAGAAGCCTCATTGTAGCTGTTTTGGACACACAGCCATCAACAACCCGACAACCGGCTATCTTCACATCCGGTCCCTTGGACTTGCTCCTCCCTTTCAGCTCAAAGATATTCAGCACCTCTGCTTCCCCAGCTACCTGAGTCTCAAAAGTCCCCGGAGCCTTCTCTACTATCAAACTGCCTATGTCCTCCAAAAGATGGTAAATCACGCGATGCAGCATTATCTACACCAACAAAACATAATGACAAAATAAAAACCAAATTCCGAACTTACATATCACAGATCATCAAACATAATATGATTCAATATGAGTAACAGCTTATTGATTACCTTTACACCAGCTCGGGTAGCTTCTTGACTGATAGGACCAGGTGGACTCTTCACATTGAATCCAATGATGCATGCACCACAAGCCTGTGCTAGGTCCACATCAGATTGAGAAATAGACCCCGCACCAACATGGACAACATTAACGAAGACCTAGTAATAGAATGGACATAATGTTAATTAATTGATGAAGAATGTTAGTAAAGCAACGCATTGAATTAAAACAATCGTAATAAATTTAACGTGATAAATGCTGCATAACTAACTACCACCAGATAGCAAAGCACGTCAAGTAGTCTCAACAATGTAGAAAGGACTTAACAAAATCATAACTATTGTCCAATTTATGGGTTATGAGGAACTAACACTAATATCAAGCTTTGATTGTTTTACATCATCAAGTACATATCTATTAGTGTACTGTTCAACAACCTAACCTTTGGGTTACAAATCATATTGCACTGAAATGTTGACATCTGCAATAAGTATTCTCTCAAATAATTGACTTGTATTGCAAATACTATACCATATTTTAATTTGGTTTTAAGTAATATCATGCATCACACAAACCAATTTCAAATTGCTACGAAATTTCACAAGCATGATTACATGATAAGGGCTTCCAATACAATGGTTCATTTTAAATATACTGAGTGTCCTTGCTAAGTTTAATTTTTTACTATATTGATCTTTTTGCATACCTGAGGACTATTTAAAGTTCTCAATGCATCTGAGACTGCTTCAACAGTGCCCTGTACATCTCCTTTTACTATTATTGGCATTTCAACCCTCACAGGAACCTCATTGGATGATTCCAAAGAATCTGTCGTATCCTGGATCTTCCTATTAAGCCTGTCCTTCTCAGATTTCCTTTTCCTGCCAGCACTAAGCATTCGTGCTCTCTCCTCAGAATCAACAACTATAACATCATCCCCAGCCATTGGAAGCCCCCGTAACCCTTCAATTGCAACAGGCATTGCAGGTGTGGCTTGTTCAGTCAGCTTCCCTACCATATCTCTAATAGCCCTTATCCTGCCCCACTCTGAGCCAACTACCACATGCCGGCCACAAACTAAAGTCCCTGCCTTCACTATAGCAGTAACCAACGGACCCCGACCTTTGTCAATTCTTGCTTCCACCACATAGGCTTGAGCAGGCCCATCAATTCGTGATTTCAGATCCATCATTTCAGCCTGCAGGAGTAAAGCTTCCTCTAAATTATCCAGTCCAGTTTTCTGGGTTGCTGAGACTTCAACCACCTGAACATCCCCACCCATCTCCTCCAGCAACAAGCCTTCTGAAGCAAGTTGGAGTT
The DNA here is from genome assembly GCA_026873985.1 of Saraca asoca. Classification (NCBI taxonomy): domain Eukaryota; kingdom Viridiplantae; phylum Streptophyta; class Magnoliopsida; order Fabales; family Fabaceae; genus Saraca; species Saraca asoca. The sequence continues at coordinate 8,739 of JANHAO010012915.1, read as the reverse complement.
TTACTCTTTCTGGATTAGCACCAGCTTTATCACATTTATTGATTGCAACCACAATTGGTACATTAGCTGCTTTAGCATGGGACATGGCTTCAATTGTTTGAGGCATTACTCCATCATCTGCAGCAACAACTAGGACTACTATATCGGTGACCGCTGCACCTCTTGCCCGCATTGCACTAAATGCAGCATGACCAGGGGTGTCAAGAAATGTAATTGATGCTCCTGATGCCATGTCCACCACAAAGGCACCTAGATGCTGAGTTATGCCTCCAGCCTCCCTAGCCGCAACTGATGTTTGACGCAAGGCATCTAGAAGAGAAGTTTTACCATGATCAACATGGCCCATGACTGTTACAACTGCAGGGCGGGGCACAATTTCTGTACCTTCAGAAGAATGCAGCCTCTTAACATTGATGCCAACTTCCTGCAGAAGAAGTAAAATGACTAAGTAAAATATATTAATAAACAGAAACCAAGAATGCAACACCCAGCCGATTCAGAGATAAATGGGGAATGAAGCCTTCGGCATTATGATCCCAAAATCAAAGGCAGAAAAATTAGAAATAGTTTACAAGAATACCTAAACTATTTTTTATCCCAAAAAAAAAAAAAAAAAGGAATACCTATATTATATACTACAATGTTTCCTAAATGCTGAGAACTTGACACTACCAATAGCTAAGGCCTACTCCTCTCTGTGTTCCCCATCTCTCTGCATATGTATCCCTTTTTTTTTTTAAAAAAAAATGACAATAATAAAGATGCACAAGACTGCCTGACACCCAACTCTTTTTTGTGAAAATCACAGCATATGAAGATTCATTAACCCCCACCACTTCATCACTAGTCACTACTTATGATATCAAAGCCACTTGGACTCATCTCAAACCATACCATAAAAGAACAAAAATCAAAAGATTAATGCTAATTAGGAAGAGGAAATACCATTGCAACAAGCTCAGCAATATCAATGCTGAGAGGCTCAAACTCTGATTCAACCTTTTCACCAACATTTAAGAGAATATCCTGCAGAGAAGATACTGATTTTCCAGTGCGCTTCGCAAGCTCAACAATGGTCATGCCTTCAAAGATCTCAATTGTCTTATCAGGAATAGATTTGGTAGCTTTGTTTAGATTACGAGGAACATATGGAGCTTCAACAGGTGGCTGGTTTCTACTGTCCCTTTTAACAAACTTCTCCTTCTTTGGGGTCTTCAAACCAAACAACTCATCTCTTCTAGCCCAGACATCTGGACTTGCATGGAAGCACCTATCAAATTAAAATAATCCTATTACTTCTACCAACTTTTCCTTTTTTAGCTAAGCAACTTGTTCCACAAGTCAAGTAGGAAAACAAACACCTTCTTTTGTTTCTAGTAGTTCCACTTGCATGACACAAATATTTACACTGAAGTTAGATAACTGTTTGAGCTCAATCATACTAGAAAATACTTTTTATTATCGGAAGAAGAATGAGGGAGAATCGACAATACTAATCAAAATCCATAGCAAGCACCAATGCTTTGCATATCTAACAGTAACAGGACTAGACACAGTTAGGGTCCTTTTATTTTGGCCTTGTACAGCTCCAAATATTCTAGTAAGCATCAAATATGAAGTAAAACATAATATATATGAAAAATAGATGTGAACCCAGAAAGGATTGTGCAACCTTACCGTATTCCATGTTCTTTTGAAGCATTGCAAAAAGTAGCCGCTGATGACTGGCTCATGAAGTCTGCATCATAACAATGGAAGATCCTGTGAGCGAAAATATACAATGGAAACACAATGATAAAATTAAAACTACTAAGAAATTTCAATCACCTGGCAAGCATCTTACTGATGCATAAATAGATTTTGCTGCACCTACATAGGTTGAAGCAAACAATGACCCTACCACGTGCCTGGATGACACTGTGGTTAAAGTTCTAGATAAATTCACTATTCTCTGCAGTCATGTATGAGGACATTATCAGCTGATTATGTTTCTAGAAAAAGCTGCCAATATATGCCAAGTTGCCAACTTACCTTCCTTCCAAGCTCCCTCCAAGCCATTCAAAAGTGTGTAAATTCTGCAAAATTCGGGCAATTACAAAACAATATGAAAAGAAATGATGGTAACGGTAAGCAGCTTATCAATTATCAATGGTGGATTTAATCATCAGTCAACAATAACCGCAGAGTGCAGAGAATGTGAACATGGAAGATACATCCTAGATGGTTTCTACTTTCTAAAGTTCCAGCACGAGCACGCAATGAATTTGTTTGGTGACTAAAGAAAGCCAGTAAAGAATAGAGAAGGGCCAAATGCCACATAACAGGGAATTCTGACGTAAATGCAAATTTCATTTTCCACAGTTCCTTTATCTAACTTGTGACCATAAAGCTATTATTGTTAGTTAGCACACAAAAGCAAAGAACTCTAATTCCTCTGTCCATAATTATGAGCCTCCCATCATTATCAGACACTAGAATGACAATCTTTGCCGAGAAGGAGAAGTAGTCACACTGCATCCAGTCAAATTTACTAGAAAATTCTAATTCTAGGTATGCAATATCAGTAAATACCCATTAGTATAAAAGACAAAACTCACCAACAAAAGCACATCATCAGTGAACCGCAACTGAAGCAAGAGCTGGGTTATATATAGGTCAGCCGCTCTTCAAAAATCGAAGAAATAAATCAACACCCACGCAATATTTGAGGTCATTTCAAATGGGTTCGTTGAAAATGAGAAAAATCAGTACTTCCCTAGAGGCAAACAGGAGGCTCTTCGAATTGAAGTGGATTTAGAAAGGGAAAAAAAATCAGAAAGGCGATGATTGAGTGAGAGAAAATGAGAGACGAAAAGGAAAAGGGATGCAGCGTGTCCAGATGACCTTTCACGGTGGCCGGGATTGGGATACAGAAGCGGCGCCGGTGGCAGCGGGTCGGTATTGGAACAGCCTTCTTGTCTTGCGACACAATGGAATGGATGTCGCCAAGAAGGACGTGGGGCTTAAGGGCTTGGCACTGGAAAAAAAAAAAAAATCTCAGTAATGTTTAACACTTGGTATTGACCAAGATAAGGCAAGTCTGTCTTTTTAACCGCGTTTGATCACCGCCATAACCCTTGTTTTTTAATATGTACAATGAAAAATAACTAGTTTTAAGCTCATGCTATGCACGGATTTTATAATTACTTTATAAAATATGTGATTATTAATGATAAAATCTGATTAACCTAAGCACTGAGCCCTACAACTACAAAATAAGTGTGAAAAGAGAAAGAGAGGAACAACAGGAAGACACCAGAAGTTTTTAATATAATTCGATTAAAATCAGTTTGACCCCTATGTCCATAACTTTTATGACTCTTTGCTAAATATATATATCTCATGATCATATATTGTGTATTCATGTATAATGATTTCATCCATTTTTATAATAATTGGGGGTTACAATTTGAATGTAAATGTATAACAGATAAGTATCATGACTTAATTGGTATTACATAGTGTTGATGGTAAAATTCGATCAACTCACGTTCTGAACCCCAAATTATAGATTTGAATGTAAACAGGAAGTAAAAAAGAGAGAGAAAAAGATAGAGAAAGAAAGAACAAGGAGACACTAGACTTTTTTAACGTAGTTCAGTTAAAGTCAATATGACCCCTACGTCCACGATTTTTATGACTCTTTGCTGAGTATATTATTTCCGATGATCGTATTATGTGTTCATGTACAAAGACTTCATCCCCTTTTATAATAATTAGGGGGTTACAATTTAAGTGTAAATATATAACAGATAAATATTATGACTTGATTAGGATTACATAATAGATCAGGATAGACGATTATAACAAACTCCCGCCAGAATAGAGGACACGATGAGCTTTCTCGATGGTTAAGGACTCTTTCTGCGAGCTACGAGCTGAGCCTTGCTCTCGCGACCAGAGGTTGATGTTTGACCCACGTTGACCAATGACCATGGCTTGTATTTGGCAACCTGATATCTTGGTCCGGTGGCCTTATTCCAGATGAGTGGGCCTTTGCTAGTCTGAGTCTGTCCATTGGGCTTTTAGCAGCCCATTTATGTGGTATCAAGAATTACCCACAATATTAGTCTCCCAGCTATCAATGCGATCTACAAACTGGGAGCTGAAGTTCGCTGGTAAAAGCTGGAGATCACGACCAATTTCTGTTGCATCGTTTTGTCTGCCTGTACCATCATTACTTATTAAATGCACGCACTTTTCCATATTCATCAATGCAGTAGCATCGGAACCCTATTTTCGTTGGATCGTTAAATCAAGGATGGTTGATCATTCCCCTGATCTAACGGTGTAGCGATTTGTGTTATAAGGTGAAGAGACCCTTTATTCGCTCCCATTTGTTGCTTTTGAAAATCTATGTTTCAATTTTTCTTGTTCTTAAGCTTTCACCCTATTTTCGATATCTTCCATCTCTGTTGCATCTACAATAGTATCCTTCGGGTTTGGTCCGATTGGTCGTGCTTGTTTTTCTCTGGATTATCTTCTTAGACCTATCTCATTCTACTGATTCAGTAAGTTCTCTAAATACAATCTTCTTGACTTTGAGTTTCTACTTTTTATGAATGCTTTGCTTGGTGATTTTCTGATATCTGGTGACCTAGTTTGATAATGTGCATCCATTAGATGTTAGGAAATTTTTCTTCGTTGACTAGTTATATTTGTTTGTGGGCCTGATACTGTTCATGAAACTGATGTATCATTGCCTGATATAGTGCCTATAGGTTTAGAGGTCACAGGTTACCGAGTTTAGTCTTGTTCTATTTCCCTGGTTCTGGTGACCTAATAAGATCGTTAGTTAAGCTCCCCATGTTTTCAATAGTCTGTGTCTTAGATGTGGTGATTTAAGGCGTGTGTGGCCTGTTGTATAGGGAACGTTGTTATCCTTAGTTTGTAGGTAAGGTCTACTTTTAACAACCTAATTGTTCCTTCTTCTGTGTAGATGGCAGGTCGTAAATGCCGAGGTCACCAAATAAGGAATGGTAAGGACTTTGAATCCCCTACCCGAAGTGAGGAGTTGTTGCGTTCTGTAGATGAGGCAACCTCAGATAGTTGTAAGATCACTCAAAAGGATGTTGCTCATCCTAATCCCACTGAGGATCAGGAGCTCTCAAATTATATAATGTTTACGTGCCGCCCGTCGATCATTAAATTTGATGATCTTGGGAGCATTGTCGAAACTTTTCATCTTCCAAAGGGTTGTCACATTTTGTCTCCTTCTCCCACCGATCACGCAGCTCATCCTTCTAAAGGGTTTGTTGCCATTAGCACCCATCATCTCGTTGTTGGGCTTAAGTTCCCAGTCCACCCCTATCTTGTGGAGCTTTTGATTAAACAGCACCTTTCCCCTTTTCAACTTACCTTGAACTCGTACTCTCAGCTCACCTCTTTTACCCTTTTATATCTTTCAAATGGTCTTCCTCCTCTTTCAGTTAGGGTTCTTTGTTATCTTTTTAGCATCAGGAGTTGGGGTCAAAATGAGGGGATTTATTACTTATCGAGTTAACAAACTGAATTTAAGAGGATCTTGCCACGGGGTGATGCTAAGGGCAAATCCAATGTGGAGCTTTATAAAACCTACTGGTTCTACCTTTCTTGTCCATCACTGCGTGATCTTCGCAGTTTTGGTTTCGTCCTTATTCCCCGTAAGTGAGCTGAGGACAAATAGGCTTGTATAAATCTATTTTGTTTCTTCGCTTTTAACGTTTTATTTTATTTTGCAGATGGAGTTGGTAAGGAGAAACCATTATTAGAGGCCGAGGAGGTTAAGGTACTAGAGTTATTTGCTATTACGGACAATTTAAAGAACGATCTCAAGTTCTGCGATGACCTCTTGCATGCGCACAAGCTTGGACCAGCTTTAGATGTCAGGCTTTGCATAAACATAAGAACTCATGGAACCAAGGGGTTTAGTCCAACAAACTTTGCAGAGTACAAAAATATGTTAAAGCTCGACCTTCAATCGCAACGATCTTCCCGTCCTACCTAGTTTGTTACTACTGCCACCACTTTGTCAGCCCTTGCTACTGCTATAGCCCCCGCTACTATAGGCTCGTCTTCTCTGGCCCGTTGCTTTAGGGTCATCTTCTCCAGCCCTAGCGTCTTCCCAAATGTTGGTTCCTTCATCTCATCCTGAGGTGTTAAGATGATCAAGGAAGTCACATCCCCGTCTGATCCTCTTACTAAAATGCAAAGAATAAGCTGGGGCAAAAAAGCCATTGTTGCTTTGGAGACGATTCCCTAGATTGAGGCTAAAGAGTGACCTTCCAACCTTGGCCCAAAGATGGAGGAGTGTTTTGACTTCCTTTGGAAAAACGTTGAGTCGATCCTAGGGCCTTACAATAGGGCCAAGATGCTAGAGTCGGAGAAGTTCTTGGGGGAAGGATTAATGAGTTACGCAGCTCACCATAGTCTGCTAATGAGTAAAGTTCTTTCAACTAGGTTCTGTTGCCTTTTGTAATCTGAGTAGTTCATTTCTTAATGATTTTTTTTAGAGCTTGCTGTCAATAATAAAGAAAAAGAATGCGCTTCGGGCTTGGAATGCAGAAAAGAAAAAGCTTGAGGGCAATTTGACCGCTGCGACTGCCAAGGCATTAAAATTGAAAGAGAAGGTTAAGGATATTGAAGTCGCCAAGAAGAGAGCCGAGGAAGTTTTGTCTTGCAAGATGGCAAATCGCAAGGCTGTTACATCCAGTCTTCATAAGGTCATTGATGAACTGACAATGGTGAAGGGCGAGCTGGATGTGACGATGCAATGAGCTGAGGCTTCTAAAAGAAAATATGAAGTGGCTAGGAATGAGGTCGCTCAGGCCAGGAGTGCGGTTCTATTAACAGAAGAGAAAGCTGCTCGGGCTAAGGCGGAGACTGCTATGCTAGTTACAAAAGCTGAAGAGGAGGCGAGGTCTAAGGCTAGTGCTGACTTTTTGTTCACCCTATGGAAGGAGCATCTGATAATGGATTTCTCCTTTTTCAGTGGGAAAGTTCTTGAATTCATCAAAGGCTTCGAAGAGGGTGCAAGAGCAGCTTCTTCTGACAAGGGGGTTCATAACTGGCAGGTGGAGCTTTTCTGGCTCAGAACTTAATAAAGAGTAGTTCATAGGCTATAGAGACTATTGGCAATCAAACTATCTATGATTAGCTTGCTTCACATAGGGACCCTCCTGCCCAAAGGACAGCTTCTAAGGGCCACTATCAATTGTAGTTTTATGTGTTTTGAACCTTTATATGGATATTCTCCTCATTGAAGATTTTAATGAATTTTGTTGTTATTATGGTAATTCCCTACAAATCATAGTTGGATATCATTTAGGTTGAATGACCAATCGATCACATCAATGCTTTTTAGCTTCTAACAATGCATGTTTATTAGGTCGAATGGCCAGTAGTTCACATAGATGTTCTTTTTGAGTTTTGATGTGCTTGAACCATCAACTAGCAGTGAATTGAGCACTGATTTGCCTCAGTTGGCAATGAGCCATCAGCTGGCAATCGATTGAGCACTAATGTGCCTCAGCCGACAAGGAGCCATCAGTTGGCAATGTATTAATCATCAATATGCCTCAGTTGGCAATTAGCCATTAGTTGGCAATGAATTGAGCACCAATGTGCCTCAGTTGGCAAGGAATTGAGCACCAATATGCCTTAGTTGGTAATAAGCCATCAGTTGGCAATGAGTAGGTCTTATGCAGTGTTAAATTAGTAGGTCACATGTGAGGTGGCAAGGTAGTGCAAGCTGCCTCCTCAATGTCTTGTATTGATTAATGAATCTTCTTTAGCATTCTTCCCAACCATCAATGTTGTGAGCTGAGATTCCTAAACCATATTTGGGGTATGTCGCCTTGTTATGGGTAAAGTACAGTATCATAAGATGGGCTAGTAAAAGTTTGACAGAAATCAAGTCTAACAAAAAAGCCTAGCTTGAGGTCGTTACGCAACCAGCTTGCTGAGCAACAGCCTTCAGCTCGCCAACGATAAGCCTTACACTACAAAAAATTTGTTGTATTTGTGATCGTCAAATTGTTCATATTGCGACGGTTTTGGCCCCTACAAATATTATTGTGACGGTTCAGCCAACCGTCACAGAAATGGCCGTTGCAACACATTTTTGTAGCGGTTCCTGTTAACCATTGGCATAACCATCGCAAACTTAAAATTTTGTGATAGTTGTTATTTTCATTTTAGTAGGGGTTTCAATCGTCGCTAAAATATTTAAAAATTTTGAATCGTAATTGAGTAGGGATTTCAACCATCACTAAAATATAAAAAAAAATTTAATGTTAACTTAGCAGGGGTTTCAACTGTCGCTACAATATTTAAAAATTTTGAATCTTAATTTGGTAGAGATTTTAACCGTCACTAAACTATGTATTTTTTTATTTTTTATTCCCAATATTTATTTTCTTTTTTAATTTAATTCTTCTTCCCTGCCTTCAATAATAAAGATTCCAAAACAAAATATAATTCAAAATCAAATAAATCATATAGGCAAAAATCCAAAATCATTCAATATCATTGACATAAGTTGTAATTCATATATACAAGTATTGTCATGTGTATTCACTAAATAGAATGACAAATTAAAATAGTCATCAAAATCAACACCTATTCCCATACTCATCTGTCATGTGCAAAATAGAATAAAACTCCTAACAATGCTAGATATTATCTAAACTAATTACATCATCAAAGTCATCACTTTCAGTA
>JANHAO010012914.1:0-16127 GCA_026873985.1 Saraca asoca | reverse complement strand
ATTTAAATCTAAAAACATTGTTTCAACTACAAAACCTTTTGATTTACTTTACATGGACTTGATTAGTCCATCTAGAATCAAAAGTTATGGAGGTAACCTCTATATTCTTATGATTATAGATGATTATTCAAGGTTTACATGAACCTTATTTTTATCCTACAAAAGTAACACATTTAAAGCTTTTAAAAGGCTGGCAAATGTAATTCAAAACCAAAAAGGGTATTCCATTTTAAATATTAGAAATGATCATAGGGAAGAGTTTGAAAACAATGACTTTATTGGTTTCTATGAGGCAAATGGTATAAACCATCGCTTCTTAGCACCTAGAACCTTTCAAGAAAATGGTGTTGTTGGGAGGAAAAATAGATGCTTAGAAAATATGGCTAGAACCATATTAATAGAAAGTTCCATTTCTAAAACCTTTTTGACAGATGTAGTAAGCACTACATGCTATGTATTGAATAGAGTTATAATTAGACCTATTTTAGACAAAACCCCTTATGAACTCTATCATGGAAGGAAGCCTAACATATCACACCTTCATGTTTTTTGTTGCAAATGCTTTGTTCACAACAATGGCAAAGATAACTTAGATAAATTTGATAAAGGAATTTTTATTGGATATTCTTTATCTAGCAAAGCCTTTTGTATCTTTAACAAAAAGACTTTAAAGATTGAAGAATCTGTACATGTTGTTTTTGATGAATCTATATTAAATGTTGACAAATCCATAAAGGAAGAAAATGAATGGGAAAATCCACTATTCTCTAACTAAAAAATAAACTAACAAGGAGATCAATCAGAGAAAACAAATGCAGAATAGAAAGAGGATGACACTATGGGGTTGGACACTTCATCACTCTACATACCAAAATAATGGAAGTTTATGCAAAGCCATCCAAAGGATCAAATCATTAAAGAAACATCATAATAGGTAACATGTACCAATTTGAAGAATTTTTGCAATCACTCAGCATTTGTGTATCAGTTTGACCCTAAAAATATTCATAAAGCCATAATAGTTGAAAATTGGTTTTTGGCAATGCATAAAGAGTTGAATTAGTTTAAAAGAAATCAAGTTTGGACTTTTGTACTAAAATCAAATGATCATTCTATTATAGGAACATGCTGGGTTTTCAGGAACAAACTAGATGAAAATGGAGTGATCATTAGAAATAAAGCTCGTTTAGTTGCAAAAGGTTATAATCAAGAGGAAGGCATCAATTATGATGAAACCTTTACTCTAGTAGCTAGATTAGAAGCCATAAGGATGTTATTGGCATACTCTTATTCAAGAAACTTTAAACTTTACCAGATGGATGTGAAAAGTACTTTTTTAAATGGTTACATACTAGAAGAGGTATGAACCTCCTGGTTTTGAGGATCATCTCCATCTAGATTATGTTTATAAGCTTTAAAAAGCCTTATGTGGTTTAAAATAGGCTCCTAGAGCTTGTTATGATTGATTAAGTAAGTTTTTGATTCAAAAAGGCTTTAGAAGAGGAAAAATTGATACAACACTTTTCATAAAAGATAAGGGAGAAGATATTTTACTTATTCAAGGTGTATGTTGATGATATAATCTTTGGTTTTACTAATGATTTCTTGTGTGGAGAATTTTCAAAGCTAATGCAAAATGAATTTGAGATGTCCATGATGGGATAATTAACCTATATCCATAGACTGCAAATTAAACAAAGTACAAATGGAACATTCCTAAGTCAAATAAAGTACACTATGGAATTGCTAAATAGATTCAAGTTTTAGAACTCCTATGAGTCTAGCTCTTAAGCTAGATTTTGATGTAAAATGTAAACCTATTGACCTTACTTTATTTAGAGGTATGATAGGAAGCTTGCTCTATTTAACTACAAGTAGGCTTGATATCATGCTTAGTGTCTATCTCTGTGCTAGATATCAAACATAACCAAAAGAATCACATTTTTCAACTGTGAAGAGGATTTTTTGATATCTTTTAGGGACAAAACATCTAGGCTTATGGTATCCAAAATCAAATTCTTATAGTCTTATAAGTAATTCAAATGCAGACTATGTGTGCAGTAGGACTAATAGAAAGAGCACTAGTGGAACAAGCCAATTCATTGGTCACTTTCTATTCTCTTGGTCCTATAAAAAGCAAAATAGTATTGTACTATTAACTAGTGAAGCATAATACATAGTAGTTGAGAGTTGTTAGGCTCAAATCCTTTGGATGAAGCAACATCTATTAGACTATGGCTTTAATTTTGACAAAATTCCTATATTGTGTGACAACACTAGTGCTATTAAGCTAACTAAGATTTCTATCATGAATTCTAAAACAAAACATATTCAAATAAGATATCACTTTATTAGGGATTATGTTTAAAGAGGTGACATCTCTATTAAGTTTGTACAAACTGAAATTCAACTAGCTGATATTTTCATAAAATCTTTGGATGAAAAATAGTTTGTGTTTATTTGAAGAGAATTAGGATATTAGACCTCTTGAAAAATGATCTAAAATGACCAACCTGCTATATCTTTGTTGTTAAGTTTTGTATTTGATTATGCTTATTTGATTTGTATCTTACAAATTCTAATTTAGACATTAAAGTTTTCTAAGTTTGTTTTGCAGCTATACATTATGAAATTTAAGGTAAAAATGGTATTAAGTTGTTTGATGTTGATCAATATAGCATATATCAAGAATTTTGGAACAAAATTACCTAAAAATTAATTTTAGAACTCTCTAAATTGAATCCTAAATGAATTTGAATTTTTTTCTAGATTTTCTGAGAGTTTTTGAATTGATTCTCGAATCATTTCACAACTCCAAATTTTGTACTATGAGTTGATTCATGAAACAATTCAAACCATTTTTCAATCCTTTGGGAAGAAATCAAACCATTTCAAAATTTTATTACATTGAGTAAATTAATTTCAAAATTGATTCAATCCAATCCTATTCAATTCATCAAGCGATTCAACTTTGTTTAAATTGATTCATGAATTAATTCATTAAGATTTTCCAACCTTCTATCATTGTTCCAAAATTTTTGAACCTATAATTCAAACTCCTTGAACCGATTCCTGTATTGATTCAAGACCTAAAACATATAAAGATAAAATTATTCATGCATTAAGTCTAAAATTAACTAGAATCATTATTTTAGGGGGAGATTAATGGGATTAATAAGATTAATATCATAATTAAGTTAGAAATTATCTTTTAATCCCTTTATACCTATTGTATGATGAGGCACTATTATTTTTTGATATACCAAAAGAAGGAGAAGGGTGGGATTTAAGATAATAAGAAGTAAAGACTTTAGATAAAAAGGGGGAGAAGGATAAAACTTAGATAAGGGAGAGTAAATCCTCATTAAAATTTTAATTGTATGCATATTTGATTATCTAAAATTATTTGTCACCATTAAAAAGAGAAAGATTGTTAGCCTAGATATCATGTCTTCTTCAGTTTTGATGTTAAAAAATAATTTTATTTGATCTCACAATCTAACTATACATTTTGAGTGTTTGTTTATTTTGTAAACTTAAAGTTGATCAAGTGACATTGAAGATATCAAGAGATCCAGCCTAATCTTTGGGTTTATTGATGTTTATAGGATATATCTAATTAGTTTTTGATCCAAATAATTTTCTAAAACAATTAATCTAAGGCTGAAATAAACCAACTAAAATGAGTTTAAATCAAATGTTTTCTAACTATATTTTCTATACATTCTCACAAGTTCAGATTTTTATAAAAAATTATCTGTCATTTTGTGAATTGATTCATATAAGGAATCTTGTGGAATGTATTTTAACCAATTTCCAAATCGATTCATGAAAAAAAAATTTTAAAATGTTTTTACCAAAACATTTGAAAATATTTTGAATCTATTAAGTAATAGATTCACATATCTTTTTACATAGAGGGTTAATAGATTTATGTATCGATTTGGTCATGAATTTCTTCATGATTTTCATAAGCTAAATCGATTCACAAATTGATTGCTTAGTTATTAGTTAGTTATAACAGCTACAAATTGATTCAAGACTTAAAAAATCATTTATTTTCAAATGTCGGTTATAACAACTATGAATATCCTCTCACTCTCATTTTAGCATAGTTTTCATATTATTTTCTATCATTTTGAGCACAAAAAATAGAGAGAGTTCTTGTGCTTCAAATGATCTAACTTAGCCTGTCAAAACACATTATATTAACTGTTTGGATCAAATCTTGTGAAGGTTATATAGTTAGTTTCTTGAGATATTCATCTCAAGTTTGGTATTATTTTTCTTTTTACCAAAATCTTGTTTGCTTTTAAGGTTTCTGAGTTGATTAGGAGTTAGAGATACAAGGAAGAGGTTGATCTTCCCTTGCATCTTCTATTAGTTGTAAGGTTGATTACAAAGCCCAGTGTAAATCTTGTTGCAAATTGGTTATTTAGGAGCCTAGTTAAAGTTCTGTCATTGTAATAAAAGAGATTATCCAATTGAGGATTGATCCAGTGGATGTAGACTTCATTTATGGATTTAGGTGAAGTTGAACCACTTTAAAATCCTGGTGTTTCCTATTTACCTTTTCTGCATTTTTGAATTTTGCTATACTACTACATTGCACTTTGATATTTTGAATTCTGATTACTAAAATTTTGTTAATTGATAAACTAAATTGTTTAATTTGACTAATTGATAATTGAATTCTCAATTCTATCAATCACTTCAATATATTTTTTATCTTTGAATAGAAACTTTTTTGAAAAACATTATGCAACAAGAATCCAATCTCTTAAGCAAAAAGTGTGTACAATTTACAAACATAAAAAGGGCAAGATCTAAATTTTGGAACCCTCACAAGTTATTTTATTTATGAAGGATGACATTATTTATATTTTTTTTTCATCATTTTATTTTATTTTGAATTTAAAATTTATTTCAAGAGAATAAAAATTTCTTTAAACAATAATATATTCTCTTGAATATTTTCATTCCATAAGCATGTATTATGCATTAAGAAAGACAGGATAAGTTAGTAATATGTGAATGTGGAATTATCTAGTGGACAAGGGTTTAGTACAGAAAGAAAAAGAATGATAAAGAGATGTTTGTGATTATGAATTGACATGTGAAATTTGGAAGACTTATGTGCTTTAGGAAATGTATTTATATGGTTACCCTGTGCCACAGGGAGCCTGGAATATGTGGTCACCCATACAATAGGGGGTCATGGGGTCAACTACAATTAAACACAATTTATCAAAGATGATATGCAAGTTCCCAAGGGATATTTCAGTATAAGTTAAGTTTAAGCAGACATCGTTGTAATCACGAATGTCAGTATAATTATGTTTATAAGTTTTACAAGGTCAATAGTATGTAGGACCTTTATAAAACAATATCATGATTTAAGTTATGATCATGATAAGATAATAGTATCACTAAGATCGACGATAGATACTAAGGATATATAGATCAGTTATAAGAGTATTGGAGATGATTGCAAGTACATTTTTTAAAAAGGTATTTATATCCACTTCTTCCAATATATTATATGTATATTACATGTTTTATATTTATATATAGGACTAAAGGTTTTCAACCCAAAGATGGGACAATTATTTTTGCTCACTAGTTAGTTGTACTCTTTCCATTTATTAACATTTTTCAGGTTAACGAATTTATGAAATTTATCTCAGCTAGGAGATACTTCAAAGATACATATGATTGATATAATGTACATGGTTTCTTTTGATACGCTTTAGTGGTTAGTGTCTGTCCAACCAAACATTGGATTTTCAATTGTGGATTTATATTTTTAGTTAAAAAGTTTTATTTAAATTTCAAAAAACTATTTAAAACCATGACTTTCATAAGATCATTCATATAATGTGTTTTAGATAAAAGGCATCAAAAGTCATTTGTTTTCATGTTTTCAAATTATAAAGGATTTTTAGTAAGATTATGCTTATGGCATTGCAGGTTACCACATAGTGATTCATGTCAATCATACCCTCTAAATTTTGGGATGTGACAAGTTAGTATTAGAGCAATGGTTCTTTATTTGGAATAACATGTTTGGGTAGAGGTATTGGTTATGGTAGTATGTGCCCAAATGTATAGTTGTTGAATCCAGATATGTATCATAAATTGTTTTGTAAATTTTTTAAATCATGAATTCTAAAACATAACATGTCATAAGATATTGTCTCAGTGTAATTAATAATTTTATAAATATAATATAAGATATGTGTACACTCATAACATAACAAAAACTATAAAATGATCACATTAACACAATAGATTTCTAAAAAGCATGACTAAACAAACCAAATAGCAAGCTAAAAAAGGAATTATAGACTTACAAAAAATTTTGTAGTAGTATCGCTCTTTCTTTAATGCTAGATAAAGGCAGAGAAGAAGTAAAATAGAAAATTTATTGTGTTTTTCTTTGTAGAGCGAGCAAAGAAGGAGAGATGTTGTTGGTTTTTCATTTAGAGTGATATGGTTGTGAAAATTTCAAGGGTTACACACTTAAACTAATGTTTTTTTATTATTGTAATGAGCCTATTTGCCATAATTATTTAATCTAAAAGCCCATATTTAACTTTATTTTTTGACCTAGAAGTCCATTATGACTTTGGGTCTTTTTATTTAAAACAAAGGAAGGGACTTGGTGGTCGCTTTACTTTTCTTTTCATTTTAGTTAGGGTGCAACTTTTGTATCATAAGTTTCATGATGATATGCATCATGAATTAAATCACATGATACTAAAATTAAATCACTCAATTTATGGCTAAAAATGATACAAGCAGTGATACACAGTGAAAAAGTTTTGAATCATTATGAATTGTATAATACTAAAACAATGCTTCAGAGCACACAAAATTTCTAAGGAATCCATTAATATGATTATTAAAAGTAGTCATGCCTATGTAATAGAAATTAGTAAGAAATGGTATATTGTATGTTAAATAGAATAAAAATGTTTAAATAATTTAGAAATGATATTTACACCCACAGTGGTTAAGCAAAAAAATGGATTGATGAGAATACTTAAATGCAAGTTAGAAATAGATGATAAGGATGGTGATGAGTGCAACAAAAAGGTACAAGTGATAAAAGATAGAACTATCCCTAAGAGTAAGCATAGAGCAATAAGGATGATTTTACACCTAGGCAACTAGGAGGCGATAAGGACAGACATACCCCAGCAAGAAGGAGGTAAGTAAAAAAAAGATAAGATTCTAAGTAACACATGAATTATGAATGATAAAACCTAACTAAACAAGAATTCCCCTGAGACTGGATGGAAGAATAGGTTGGATAATTTTTACTTTAAGTTAGGATAATAAGGAAAGAAAGAGGTGAAAAAAGAGAGAAAAGAGTTAACCATGGGTTGATCAACCCTTGATCAAAGGCACGGGGTAATCAATCAACCTTTAATGGGTAGTCGACTGGCTAATCATGAATTCGAAATATCAATAGGCATCCACCCTCTCTTTTCTTATTTATCCTAGACCTCTTAGTCTTTCCTAGACCTCTCCATCTCCCAAAGAGTATGAACCTAAATAAGAATCCTACCCAGCCTAAAATTACCAAACATAATTTTCAAAGTAATGGAAGAGGAATTAGATAGTTCTATGACCCAAACCTATTCATGGATACTAATGTGCCAGATTGATATGATTATGGAATAGGGATTAGGATTACACATCCACCCTGTTTCATATGTCCTGGGAACTATGATGAACTTAGGAAACAAGGAATACTGCAACCCTTAGAGTCACAATTGTAGCTGAAATTCATGAGTTGTTCCTCACCTATTTACATATAAACTATCAGTTACTTTTATGCAAACTTTAGAGAAGAATCAACTAACCTTTCAGTCTTAATTACCTATATGTGTGGAACTAGGACTACCATAACTACCCATTTGCTTTAGATGCTATTTGGATATCCTACTAATGGAACCCCATTGATGTACTTTGGGAGCTATCGTATGAGTGAAAGTGAATTCCAAATTCCAGACCACACAACCTTGGAAGCATTGCCATTCAACTCCTGAGTCCTAAATTACTTCATAATCAACATCTTGCTACCTAGAGAGATATAAAGGACTAAAGTCATATATGCAAACCTAAACCTAATAAGTTTACTGTGAGATGGAAGGAGATATGACCTACCATTAATGGTCATGAAGCACATTTTGAGTGTGGCTTAACAAGAGGCCTAAAGATCTTTGTCAGATGGACCAGTTATTACAGATAGTTTGATTCACTTTGGATGTGGAATGGAAAACTTGAAAGCACGATATTTGAAACCCATCTCTATGAATATGTTATTTGAGTTAGGCTATAGGATGCTTTGAGGTTTGTGGGTCCTAAAAACAAAACACAATATAAACAACAAGTAAAAGAAAGGAGCAAATCATGAAGTAATGCCACAAATGGACAAAGAAGAATACCTATTTTTAGCATTTATCAGGCAAGAGCCAAAAAAAGCACACCACCAAGGGAAAAAACCCTTATTGAAACTTATTAACTCCTTAGGACAGTTTTAAACTAAATGGGGATGGTAGATCAAAGGCTTAGGGCATTAGATTATAAGATTCAGGCCTCAAATGTAAGAAAGGAATGAAGAATCAGCCACATTGAGGAACACTTAGATCATTCAAGGTGCAATGGTTTTAAATCTAGAGTAAGATTCAAACTAAGATATTATAATCTATGTTTCATGTTCATTTTATGATTAGGAATTATGTTTGATTTCTTTCCATTTAATTGATTATTTTGATGTAGATCAAGTTCTTATTTGGGTGAAATATAGATTTGAGTTTGAGTTTATAAAGAATTCCCAAGATAGGGAATAAAAGGCATCATGATGAATGTCTAAGATAAGGAAAGAATAAAACAAACTATGAAGTGGTATGAAACAATAAAATACATAATGAATGAATGCTTATCAGTTAGGGACTTGCATGAAGCATGGTAGGGACCTAGTTAGTGTAAGTGCCCAAATCAGTGCAAGTAGTCAGTAAGTTATGATAAAGAGATGTTTGTGATTGTGAACTAACATGTGAGAGCCAGAAGACCTATGTGCACTAGAGATGTATTTATGTGATCACCAAGTGTAATAAGGGGCATAAGATATGTGGTCACCTATGTGACAAGGGGTCATGGGATCAAGTGCAATTAGGCATAACTTATCACAGATGACATGTAAGGTCTCAAGGCTTATTTCAATATAAGTTTTTAGTTGCAGTAAACATCATTCTTCTTGTAATCATTAATGTTATTATAATTATGTTTGTAGGTTTTGCAAGGTCAATAGTATGCAGGACCTTTGTAAAAATAATTTCATGATTTAAGTTATGATATGAAAAGATAACAATACTAGTTAGACTGAGGATAGATACTAAGAATATGCATATTAGTTATAAGGGTATTGGAGATGACTACAAGTATAGTTTTTGAAAAGATATTTATATCCATATTTTCCAATATACTATATGTATATTACATGTTTTGTATTTATATGTATGATCAAAGGTTTTCAAGCCAAAGATGGGACAATTATTTCTGCTTACTGAGTAGTCGTGCTTACCCCATTCATTAACATTTTTTAGGTTAATGGATATATGAAAGTATCCTAATTAGAAGATACTTCAAATATGCATGTGATTGAAATTAGGTATGTAGTTCCTTTGATATACTTCAATGATTTATGTCTGTCTAGTTAGACAATGGACCTTTAGTTATGGATTTATATTTTCAATCAATTTTTTTTTATGTAAATTAAAAAAACTATTTAAAACATGATTTTCAATAAAACTCATGCATATAATGTGTTTTAAATAAAAGGACAAAAAGTCATATTTTCCATATTTGTTTTCAAATTATCAAAGAGTTTTAGTAAGATTATGCTTATAGGTTCAAGGGTCACTACAAGATGATTCATGTCAATCACACACTCAACTTTTAGGATGTGAGAGAGGCATAATGGAAGAAAGGTGAAAGCATTTTAGACTAATGTTAATTGATGATCTTTAGCTCAATATATTAATTAGACTTATGATAAAGTATCAAGTAAATTCTCACTACTTGCTAACTAAGTTGACTAGATTTATGTAAATATATTGAGTTTTAAATTAGTCATAAAATTACAATAAGGTTTAGTCCCAACAAAAAATAAATTAGCCATTTCCCTAAAATATGGTCATATAAGTGTCTTTTATTTATTTACTAAGTGACAAGGTGGAAAGGATGCAAAAGAAAAGAAACTAAAGCACCTTTTATGTTATGAATCTAAGCAACTAAATTTTCATCACCAGGAACTTGTGTGGATTGCTTTGGTACCAAAACTACATAAATTTGAGGATGACTGTATTAATGCACTTGTTGATCATTTACCAAATGTTGAAGATCTTTAAACTAATCACTCTTTGTTTATTATAATTGTGGCATTGGTTCTTTGTAAAAGGTATCATCATAAAGTCATTAATAATAATGCATTTCACAAATGGCAAGTTGCCATTATATGAGTTTTTGAATTGGAAGCTTAAGCTCAAGCTTTGCAGTCCAATAATGACAATTTGATGCAACAAATTGCAAATAAGATAATTATAAGAAAATAGAGAATTTCTCGTGACATTTCCTATAGTTTTGAAACCATGAGAATTGTTATGGGAAAGCAAGTGAAAGGGCATGGAAAATTGGAACATCCTTTAGGGTTAATTAACAGAACTTGAAAACGGGCCTCAAAAGGTGACTTGTTAATCACGGACTCCATCCCTGAGGGTGGGTCAATAGGTTGACTGGGTCTTAAAAGGAGGTTGATTGATCAATGTCAGGTCAAATAAAACCTAGCATATGAAATTTGAGATGATAGAATCTCAATGTAGTCAAGCCATTAACTAGAGCTGAAATCCTATTAAGAAGAAGTCCCAACACACATTTGAACCAAAAACTTGAATCTGAGGTAAACAATTGAATCAAATGTGAATTTAATTCACTTCTATCTAGTCTCTATGTTTTATTTAATCAGTTTATTCTTTTAGATTATAATGATATGACAATAGATCTAGACTTAGAACCAAAGGCCAAGATTAATACTAGAGAAAGGATCATACATTATAGGTCCCAAAGATTCCCTTTAATTAGGTGAGTGGAAATTTTACCATCTAGCTTTATGTAAAACAATTATTTGAAAATTATCCTAAACTATTTTGACATGTTAGGTATTATAGATTTAGCCTAAAAAGTTTACATGAATGTAAATGATGAAATAATGCTAAACTTATAGATGTTAGAAACATGAGGTGAAATATAAATAGACATAAGAAAGTTTAAATGTTTTTAGGTATAAGATCAGACTCACATAGGAAATATATTGAAGATAGAAATTTAGGAAATAGTTTTCATACATGATTATGTGTATGTTTGTTGAATGTTTATATGCAATGGGATAAGAAATGGGAAATTAATATGAAATTCCAGTTAAGGATATTCTTAAGAATCTTAACTTTGCATAATCACATAAGTATAGACTTATCAGCACAGAAATTTAGATCAATCATATTTTTAGATTATGTGAATTCCAAGCAATTTCATTACAAGCTCATTTTACGTTTTCAAGTTCAATTTCTTCAAATTATCATTTTGAGTTTTCCACAAGTATCTTGAAAGATATTATCCATGAAAATGTTTATCCAAATATTTTTATATAAATTATTTTATGATATAAATTTTCTCAGCTTAGTAGAATTAATTATTTTATTTAAATTATTTATTTTTATTATCACTTTATATTAAACAAAACTCATTTATCCTATTATAATGATTCTGAATTTCTTTTATGTTTATGAATTTTTTCAAAAAATAATTTTTTTTTAAAGAAAATGTATTTGTATATATATTTTTATTTCATGATCTTTTAGCATGCATTAGAAAGGTTAGGCTATTTCAAGTATAGAAGGATGATGTAGTTGACTAGTTGTCAGTGGTAGTAGAAAGAAATATAGCAGACATTTTGTAAGAAAATGATAATTGTTAGAGATGATTGTATTTAAGAAATAACATGCAAAGGGGAGAGTTGTAAAACCTATGTGCACTAGGAAATGTATATTCATGAAACTTTACACATGGCAATAGACAACCTATGATCAAGTGCTATAAGTTGCAAACTTAGAATTTATAGAAATTTCAGAAATGTTTCATGTAACATACCAGTTATCAATTATCAATAGATATCATTTTTTTAGTAATAACCAAATGCCAATAGAATTTGATTGTAGGTCTTAAAAGGTAAACAGTATGGTAGAACCTTTATAAGACAACATACCATAAGAAAGTACATGAGTATGACAATATAATAGTATCAGTAAGATTAAGAATAATCAGTAAGAGCAAGGAAATCAATTAAAAGGATCATCAGAGACAAATGTGTTTTCTCATGGAATATATTAATATTCATATGTTTTCATATATTATATATTTGTTATATGATTTATACTTACATGTATGACCAAAATGTTTTTAACCTAACAATGGGTTTGCTTTTTTCTGCTTACTAGGTACTCGGGTCATACTCACCTATTTCATTAACATTTTTTAGACTATCTCTACTAAAAGATGCTTTATAGATTGCATGTGCTTGAAATCAGATACATGGTTCCCTTGATATATTTTAGTGGTTAGTACTTGTTGAGCCAGATAATGGTCCTAAGTTATGAATATGATTTTCAGAATGAATAATGTATAGCTTCTAACATTTGATAAAATTTTTGAGTATCTCTAGTTGGAGGTTCTTTTACATTGCAGTCAAAGTGAGTTACAACATCTACCCTATTGGCATCAACACTATGTTCTCATCCATATTACTTGCATCATGCAAATCTTGTGTCATACCATTAAAAGGTTCTCCCTTTTTTGTAGTACTCTCCTGACTGTGATCAGTCTACCATTAGTAATTATATTTAAATCCAAATTTATACAAATCAACTTTAACTTCATCAATAGGTAAAATTTTCTATATTTATGTTTGGAGCGTAGACACTTATCCTACCATCATATACATAAATTAGTTGAGTTTTTGCAAAATCAATAAATTTTTCCACCCCATTAAGAAAATCCATCTTATATCAACTACATTCTAGAAGAAGTTTATCATACATCTACCTATGGTATTTTGGAATTTCTATATTCTATTTATCAAAGTTAATTGAAATAGAAGAAAATCGCTATATATTTATAAAAATATAAAGGAGAAAATATATACAAAATTTTCATATTCCATAAATAGTTCCATTATTTTATTTTCTCCTACTTAATAAAAAAAAGCATTAACTAAGTCCATTTAAGGAATTAATACTTAATATCTACAATACATTTTATAATTTCAACAATTAACAAAATCAATATATATATATATATATAATTTGTAAAATAAAAATATGTTCTGACTAAAAGTATACATAATTCCTAAAGTAATTCAACAACACTATTAACTATGTTATCTAACTACTTAATCCTATAGAATCTAATTTAAAATGTATATAATTCCTAAATATAATTCACAAGTTATAATTAGTTAGTCCTAATTCAAACATACAAGAAAGTACAAGTAATAATTAAAAATATGTACTAACCTTAGTGTCTAAGCAAGATAAGTGACAAAAAATAATATTAAAACTAAAGTCTAAAACTACAAAAAGCAAAATAAGATAAACCTATTAACCTATAAAACATGTAATAACTAAAAAAATAATTGATAAAAATGTAAAATAAAGCAGTTTGAACAATTTAATCAGTTTAGATTTGTGAAAAATACTTTAAAAGTGCAAGAATTAAAATAGAAAAAGCAAGAAACAGCTTTGATATGGCACAAGAAGTAGAAGAAAACCAAGAATGAATGGCAAATCGTGCACTCGAATGGTATTAAAGTTTTTCAAATTTCTAATGGATTTTTCATTGAAAATCTGTTGTATAATTATTTTCATCTGAAAATCCATAAAAAAAATCTACTGGAAACAAGGAGCAAATTTTTCAAAAATGTTTGCCCATTTTTATTTATGACAGATTTCTAATGGATTTTTTTTTCATATTTTTCAATGGATTTCTATAATTGGTAACCAATGGTTTCTTTATTATTGGTCCATTTTTTTTTATAGATATTTGATAGAAAAACCCATTGGAAATTATGTTATTTTTTGTGGTGTGTATGCATTAAAGGATGATTATAAACTAAAGGTTTTTTGAATATAATGTATATTTTATTTTTAGGAATTTGTATTAAATAGGACATGTGTGTCTTGCCTTTTTCTCTATTTCTGAATGTGAAATTCTCTTTTCATCACACTCCCCTTGAATGTAACTCAAGATTTCTTCTATAAGATGTAATTACTTACATAGGATTGAAAAACATGGTAAAAGGCACAAATCATGCAGATTCTCCCCTTTTTATGGCTTAAGAGAATAACTTAAGTTAGTTTATAATCATCTCATATGTGTTATATATGCATATTATTTATGTGTATGATATAATGATAATTTATGTATGACATAAACTAGTATATGTATGCATGTATAGGATTAATATGTATGATATAAATGGGATGTATGTATGACATTGACTAGTGGATGAGACCTTTCATAGTTAATCCCCAAACTAATGAAAAGATCTTTCACTAATCTAAGTTGCATGTTAAGAATATGGTCCAAATGCCACCCATCAAAATAATGATAACTAGATGTCGATTTTGCAATAACTTGTTGGCCTTTGTCAAGGTTATACTACATCTTTCATGTTATTATTTGAAAATACTCTTAATTGATGATTTCAACTTCACAAACATGTATAGTTTGAAATGACTTTCATTGATTGACTATACAATAAGTTTTCATTTTGAATATTATAAACAAAAAGTTATTCATAATGTTTGGTGTGATCGATAATAAATGATAGAGTTATTAACCTAATGATTAGGAGTTACATGGAGATGTAATTGACAAGGAGTACTCTACCTAGTCTAATTTATTTGGATTCCTTAGTCTCTATCAAGTTCAAGTAAATTAAACTAGGATCTTAACCTACTATAATTCTCATCCAAAGTGATAATTCGATTCTAAGATAATGGGTCACTAGAATTAAAGAAAATAGTGGGAGTTCATTTTATTAAAGTCTAGATAAAATGAATTTTATGCTTAGATATTAATCTTCTCTATTCTTATTGAAGGTTGTTTAAAATGATGAACGACATCTCCTTAAGAAGTATTTTGACTGATAATAAGCTTATTGGTCCAAATTACATGGTACGAAATTTCAAATGAGTATGAAAGTTTTGAATTTGATGCTTACTTGAAACATCAAGAAGATAGTGAGCAAGCGACATGTGTGATGTTGGCTTCAATGTCTCTTGAGCTTTAGAAACAACATGAGAATATGACACCCTTTAAGATGACTATGTATTTGTTAAGTTATATAAAGGGTGTGATCATATTGAGAGATACTAGGTATCTCAAAAACTTTTCAACTATAAGATGGTTGAGGGATCATCTATTGCAACTTATGTACTAAAGATGATCAAGCTAATAGTGAGTATGGCCTAACTTGACTATATGATCAATAATGATCATGTAGTAAATATCATATTGCATTCCCTTCCTAAGTCATTTGGGCAATTTGTCATGAAATTGTTCATGAATAAGATAGAGGTCTCTTTAGAAAGTTACTCAACATGCTTAAAATTATTAAAATGATCTTCAAGATATAACAATCTATACTAATGATCAGTACTTTCTATACATTTAAGAAAGGAAATTAGAATAAGCCAAAGAATAATTCTAAGGCTAAGGCTAAGGTTCAAAAACCTAAAGGAGGTGCATATAAGAAGAAAGAGAGCATTTCCAAAGGCACATTTACTATTGTGGTATAGAAGTGTTAGTCTGGATGGGTGCCCTAGGCTAATTTGATTGAGCCCTATCGCATCCAGGACTATACATTATGTGGATTTGGATATAAAGGTTGTATATTCATCTTGTATTGCATTCATCGTATATTGCATACGTAAGATGAAGTCCATGGTGAGAAGTTATTTCATTCAGTCAATTTCATAAGGGGTTATGGGATGGTGAGTGTG